>SRPU01000289.1:0-23640 GCA_018360185.1 Claviceps lovelessii
TTCGGTCCCCGTCTTGTTTCTCCCATCTCCTGTGCGTTGTGGGATATACAGTGCACTGCACTCATACGGGGCGCGCATTACCTTCTTGGCCGTCAGTTGGTGCATCAAAAAGGTACAGACCGGGCCGGGGTCATTATTGATTGATCTTTCCGGAACCGAGGCTGCTGTGGCTTGTTCCCATCTCGGTCCTTCTGGCTGTTTGTCATGAAACGGACCGTTGAGACGCGAGAAAAAGAAGGAAGGAAAAGGGAAAAAGGAAAGGAAAGGTAGGGAAAGGAGAGGAAATTGAAAGTCGTCTCTGCTGGACTGCTCAGTGGACCATGCCACGAAAGACACAAAGACATGGATGGCTGGCTCTACTTGGCTGACTCTGAGGTGGGCGGTAATGCTATAAACAGGGATCGACTGACCAGCAGCAGTCAGGTCAGATGAAGAAAACGTGATTGGGAAGGGCGGGCCGTCACATGTACATCGAATCATTGACTACTGAATGGCCTCACCTGGGCATCTACAGACCACAACCAAGTACCGTACGGTGTTCTACCTGCCGACGCCCCGATGCCCCGACACCCTGACGCCCGGGGTTTGGCCCAACGCGGCAGTGGCTTCCAAGTTCCAACTTTTGCATCATTCGTGTCTTGCTGGTCGGTGCTTTTGCTGGGCAACTCTCGGCATCGGGACTGGACCAAATTGCTACGCAGACGGCGAGATACCGTCGGGTCCTTCCTCATCCAAAGTCGTCTGTCTGTCTGTCATGGTCATGGCACCCTTGCCGCACTTGCCGATTGTTCTCGACGAGACCCACCCACATGCAACAAGATGAGAAAAAGAAATTGATTTTTTTTTTTTTTGACCAGACATGGACAATGATGCTACCTAGAGTATCATACTTTAGCATGGTCAGCCCCCAATGGTCTGGTCGTGCTGCTTCCTCTAAGTTCTCTCTATATTACTTAGTATATTTATCAAAAGACTCCCCCTATACTCCCCCTATTCAGGCAGCGCCGCACTATGCTTCATGTTAGGCGAACTCACCCTAGTCATATAAGCTTTGTAAAAACAAACAGGGGGTTGTCTTTTACGGCAAGCAACTGTTGAATATTGACCACTCGATGGACCATGATAATGCAGCGGCAGTTGATAATTTTGAGCCATTTAAATGTACTCTGACCAGAGCAAGCCAATGTCCTGATTCAACCGGCATGCCTCATTTATCTCTCATGAGGAAAGTGAGACCTGATTTGATGTCTGATGGCAGAGGGGTTTTTTTTTGATCCCATAGACGGCAGCCGACAAAAAAAATAAGGCCAATGTGAACCAAAAAAAAAAAAAACGTTATGAATATATCAACGTTTGACTTTCGGTCAAATGTGCAAGTTTGAATGTCACCGCACACGAATCGTCAGATCGGCATGTCAGGAATAAGCCGAGACACCTTCAGCTTTATATGCTCCCGCTGTCATCAACAGACTACGCTTTATTTTCTTTTGCGTACAAAAATGACAATGGCCCATCAGCTGAACTTCATGAGAATTCCAAGAGCGATAATTCATCATTCAAGCCTCCAAACAGGCTCTCAATCTCCGCAGCAGCAACTCCGAGCTCGTCTGCCACTTGACCAGTGACGAGCACGTACGCGTAGAGCAGGGCGTAGTCTCTCTCGGTGACATACATGCCCCTGCTGGTTCCACGAGAGCCATTAATCTCGCTCCGTTCCACGGCATTGTCTGCCGCGTCTCCGTCACGAGATGCTTTGAGACTTTGCGCTCTGAATTGGAAGACTTTGCTCAACAATCGATCTCGTAGTGACAGGATGCTCGGAATAGCATCTGTCAAGGAATACTCCAGCATGATCGAGCTGGCCAGAACCTGGAACATGTGGCAAATCCGATCACAGAGCTCCGCGCGCTCCGCAGCTGTAAACTCCAACAGTGCCCTTTCCCCACTCGTCAATCGTTCCCTCGGCTGTGTGACCAGACTCATGGCGAAAAAGCTGTCGAGTATTTTATTGGCACTCTGCATGATCCGACCGTTGGATTCAAAAGGAAACGGGCCCCTGAGCTCGAACTCAGAGGCTGCCGCGTGTCGGAGCCCTTCTAACCGGTCGGCGTATCGTTGCAAGGCAGCCTGTTCGCCGGATTGGATGTAGCTCTGTGAACAATCGCTGCGCAGTAATATCGCGAGAGGTCCTCGTCTCCAAATCATGCCCATCTGAAGAAAGAGCACGGAAATGCTTTCCTTAAACTTCCTGCGTGCAGATATCGGCCAAACTAAACGACAGACTATCAATCCCCAGACGATACCTGCCGTGACTGACATGGCTCTGTGTTTGACAATTTCCATTATGAGCGGGTGCACACCGCCCTCGTCGTCGTCGTTATCATCGACTTTTTGGCTCAAACTGTAGGCGTACAGCGTCGAAACGTTGTACGCCAGCAGGGTCATCCTGCCCAACGGTGCCTGGTCGCGGGCCACAATGAGGTAAAAATTAAAGAAGCTCACACACCATCCCAGCACGACAAGGCCTACCGCGTTGCCCTGACTGACATTCCAATTCAGTACCGAGATTGCTGCGCCGAGAAAAGTGCCGACGAACCTTGACCAGCCCGTCGTGTTGGAGGCGCCAACGGTCATTGAGCAGACAATCATGAATGACAACAGACCCCATTCGCCCCGATAATGAAAGTAGAGAGGTCGGGCGTCGGGCAGGAATGCTAGCATGGCCCACAAAGATGATCCAAGACCGACTTTGATTCCAAATAGAACTACATTTCCTTCTAGTCAGTACGATAAAGTATGACAAAGTAAAGACAGCAGTAGATCAGGATGACGATTAATCCTTCATGCTTACTGTCATCTGCAGCCACTTTCCTCAAAATTCGCAAGGTGCTGAGCGAGAGCCGGCCCAAAACGCTACTTTCCCTCAGGGATGCTTGCCAAGCGTAAAAATCCCGGCGCTCTATCATCGATTGTGGGATACCGCTTGGACACTGGGATTTCCTCTTCGGCTTGATGGGAGCATTAGCCTCCACCGACTCAAACGGGAGTGCTGACATGCTGCATGCGCGTGCCGTATCGGCTCTCCACCACAGTAGCCATTTCCAACTTCGATTTGGATCATCAATGACAGTTTGAAGATCTTCCAGCAAGTCCAAATACTTTGCCATCTCTTCGCCAAATGACTGCAAGCTGAAGCTGAAGTGCCCGCAAGCAGCAGCTATCTCCTCCAAGGCAATGTGGTTCGCGTCATGCGACAAGGCCCTTCGCGCTACCACATCATAAAGATGTTGCAGGGCATCCACCCGTGCAAGGACGAAGATGTCTAGTTTTTGCGTCAGAATTTGTCGAAATCCTTGGTTGAACCGCGATTCATAACAATGTGGTCCGCCGGGAACAGGCTCGTGCAAAACTTGAGACAGAGTCTCTGTCAGATCTTGCATTGATGGCCGGATCATGCCTGTAAAGGCGATGAAGAGATCAGACCCCCCGCAGGACCGGTGGGCTGTACCACCGTTGAGTAAGGTTTGTTGCGTCTTGGCAGCACTCTTCAGCCCGCCAATTGATTGCGCCAATGTCTCGGTTGCCTTGACTATTGACCTTTCCACGACGTACACATTTTCGTGGCCAACCAAGTAATGCTCAAACTTTGCCTCCCGCAGGTTCCGCAAAAGAGCTGCATGTGACCGTCTGTACGATGAAGATGCACGTGAAATGGCATCGGGGCCATCGCCATCGTGCCGAGTGCCTCCACGTAAAAAGCTGGTGCTGACGGCGGTCAACACATCGCCCAGGGCGGTCGAGGCCATGTGCATAGAGGCACGCAGCTGAGTTCTTGCGAAGACGGGCCAGATGAGCAAGTTTACAGCGGCTGTGCTGGTGATGCCCATGCCGAGCATTTTGAGTACCTGCGTAATCTTTTGGTTGGAGAAGACGCCAGAAACAACAGCACTCTCCTTGGTGACCACGGCGATGATGGCGATCGAGGCCAATGTGCTGCCGACATTGACAAGTGGATTGTTCATTCGCTGTTTGATCCAGCCCAAAAACCCAAAGCCTCCGCCCACAAACACAACAATAACCAAGGCGTGAGCGAGAGTTGCCAAGCGCAGCTTAGATCCGATAAGAACGGAGGTCGCCATGGAGAGGATTGAAACCGTTTCAGCATAAACCACGGCGGTGATTGCAATGAGTGTGGCCTCAATCATGGATCCGGCCGAGCGGGCGGCATGGAAATAGACGGTAATGGTCGCAACGACATGTTTCCCATCTGGTCGTCCGAGATAGTCTGACAATGGTCCTACAAACGTGGCCAGACTCGCAATGGTATAGGCGAAAGTGCATTTCAAGATGCCTCGTCCCTGGACAGAGTCCAACCAATCCAAGGCGTGTGATGACCGTGAATATAGGAAGTCGACGGCACGGTGATAATGTCGTGAGAAAGGTCGGCGGTCAGCCCGGTTTGGTGACTGGCCAGCAGGTTGCTCCACGATTGGAAGCCCAAGACCAAATTCGGTGCTATGTCGTTGAAGGATGGGACGTGCAAAGTTGATACAGTCGTCGCGCAATCTACCATCATCCGATGGGGTTAGTGGCGACGCCATTTACCTGGACCGGTCCGCCTGTGAGCTAGCCGGGTAGAGCTGCAAATTGCAATTGTCCTCGGACGCGACACGCCAGACATCGGAACGGGTGCTGTCATGAGAAGCCGGAGAATAGAATCATCTGTCTCGAAAGGAAAAGCTTCAAATCAATATGTCCGACCCACCCATGTGATGTTGATGAAGATGGAGAAAAGACAGCCTGGTGTGGGCGCACTGTTTTTGGCCATTGACGAGTCACGACCAAAGCTCGGCAAGCCCCAGTGAGCACCGAGCACAAGTCCGAACCCATCACCTGGTTGCAGCTGTTGTTCGACCTGCCTGCCTGCCCGCCTGCGCCTGCCTTGCCTCAAGACTTGGCAGCCGACCCCCGTCAAGTTGCACCAGCTGCTCACGAGGACCAGACCAGACCGCATACAGCCATTGGCAACCATTGTCACTTGGTGATGGCTGCCCGCCACTTGCCCGCCACTGCCACTTATCATCCCCAAGTATGACCATGACTACACATGAACGGACACGTAGGTGTCCAATCGGAGAAAATTAACCCCCCCCCCCCATTGGCGGTGACGTATCTACGACCAGGTTGCGTTTTGTAAGAACACATACATGCATATGTGTGTATGTTGGATCGTTAATAGATGCGTGGGCTATGTCAGCAGCTAAGTACTATGTATATGGCGTGAAAGCAATCAAGAATGTCTTACATGTCTATATACTATAGGTTAGTTACTAGCTCTATATTGCAAAAGAATTACCAAGTGCATTTTTTGACTCTCAAATATCAAAGTAACCTTGCTAGCTTTCGGAAGCGCTAGTGCGATAT
This sequence comes from Claviceps lovelessii, assembly GCA_018360185.1. Lineage (NCBI taxonomy): Eukaryota > Fungi > Ascomycota > Sordariomycetes > Hypocreales > Clavicipitaceae > Claviceps > Claviceps lovelessii. The sequence continues at coordinate 5,425 of SRPU01000289.1, forward strand.
TTCTGTTTTACAATCCATGATAGGATACTTGAGCGCCACACACACTCGGGCAGCTTGCGGTCTAGGACTCTGTGTCTTCTTCATGCCAATCCAGCCATTTTCATGTTGAATTTCTGTGGTTACTGGTTGTCGAAATGGTGCGAGAACGAGAATCTGTCTCCCTTTTACCCGTCGGGAAATATATCCATTGAACCATCGGAAACAACCCCCCCCCCCCCCTAGGTTGTTGTGGCTGACGGCCATTTGCCTGTCGGGTTTCTGGACACAATGAGATTGCCATTCCACCCAAAGACTCAGCACGTGGCGCAAACTCTGAAGAGTGGGAAACAATCCATTGAGGTGGCGCCACATCCCTTCCTGGCCGCCACAGATTTGCCGGCACAGGGGCCTAGGCAATTGGTGTTTCAGGGTTTCAGGGGCAATACACAATTGCAAAATGGCCTGGTACCTTGCTGACGTTAAAAGGCGAAAGTTGAAGCTGCAGACATCACGTTCTTCTGAGGTAGTCAGCGAATCGTCCCATCCGGCCAGCGTTGGGGGAGACCATCGCCTCTTGTCTGGTGGATCCTTTGTCGCACGCTTGTGATTTCCCCATGTCCTTTCATCCCCACGGACGCGCTAGTCTTTGTTCCTTCCCAACTTGTTGGGTCAGGCATGATCCATCGACTTCGTCGATTGAAGCCAGCTAGCCGGCTTTCCATCGTCACCGCCCGTCCTCCCCCTGCCCCTCCGTCTTGTTCTCGCTTCGGATGCGTATTCCTTCATTCGCAGCAGCCACGCTGGCGCTATCCGGCCCGGAAGCAAAAACCCTAGTCGAACGAGGCCAACAAGGCGATGCCGCGACCATTTGGGCGACACCCCATGACAGTTACTCTTCGTCAATCGGAGTCCTGGGATGCAAGATCAACACTAACCGCGTTGCGTATTGGCCGCAATCTGTCGACTGCGATAACATCTGCGTCCAAGTCGAGTACGAAGATCGACGAGTCCATCTCCTCCGCATTGACCAATCCACAGGCGCACATGACATGAGCTACGACGCATGGAATTACCTCTACACGGGAAGTTCGGCCATAGACAAGCCAACTGCTGGTGGTGCTGTGGAAATGAAGTACAGAAACGTGGACGCATCGAAATGCCGCGCGCTCATCCATACAGAGGGCAACAAATTGCCCCTCAGCGCGGCTAATAGTATGAAGTTCATCACGAGTTGCTTGCAACAGCCCGGTAGCTGGGTCGCGAACAACTACATGGCACTGAACATCGCCGACGCCATCTGCACCCTTGGCTTTGACGAGCAATGCGAACTAAACTGGCCGGCGTCGAATCAGGCGACCTGCTCCCACACGCTGGGCCAATCGGCCACGTTGAGAAACAACCCCGTGTATAACATTCAATATCCAAGCGGGAAAAAGGTGTTGGCAATATCCGGGGCATCTGGTTCGACAAGCACACAGGGCAATGAGAACGCTGCGTTGTCCCACGTTCAACTCTCACCACATCGTCTCTTGGGTGTGTTCGTTTTCATTTCCTTCCATTTTCTACCATGAACGATGGATGCCTGCCATGAATGCTGTGCTCAACGAGTCGTGTACTGGTTTGCTGAGTCAAATATCGATCCCTGGGACGGGAGGAGGTGCTTGGTGCATGGATCCTGAGGATCTTCATAGTCCACCACTGTATATTACTATCATGATGAAGCCTTCTCCGGTGTCCTCATGTGCTGCACGTGGACGGTCCTCCAATCGCTAGTGGAGCGGCCGACGTCTAAATCGAGGCTCAAATACTAATCACAGCATGCTGCTATGCGATTCAGAGGGCAGCCGGGACCAGTCATACAACAGCGTTCCATCTTGTGGCATGGCTTTTCTCAACAAACTGGCAACAACCGCGCTAGTCGAGGGTGTCTCTGAAAGCCATGTCATTTGCTGGTAGATATCGCGGGCGCTAACGCGCATTGTTCGCGGGGAAACTAATCAGATGATGAGACGCGGCGGACGAAGCCCGCAATGGTTTTTTTTTTTTTTTTTTTTTTTTTTTTTCCTTTTTCACCCTTTTATCCCCCACCGCATGGCATCGTGCCGCGTTCTGTGTGGTCCAAGATGGTGGAACACTGGAAGGGACTTTGTTCGCGCGCATGGGGGCCACAGCCGGTCAACCTACATAAGTTGACCTCATTTAGCCTGCAGAAGTTTAGGCTAGACCAGAAAAGCACAACAATGCTTGGTACCTTACAAGCATAGTCATTTAATGTCTCGCGCTACTAGACATATATTTTTTTTTCCCGGGGGGTGTTCCCCCTTGTCAGCCCAACGAATTTGCAGTGGATGGATTGAGGCTTGCGGCAACGCAGCCAGCATGTATCTACATGCATATATAACAAGCCATGAATAGCCGTTCCGAAACCGTCTGAAAAGCATCCCTTTTTGTCTCTTACGTTTGTTTGTTTTACCAGTAATTCCTGCGTCTTCTCTGCAAAGACGAAAAAAGAAGAAGACAACAACTACAACAACATGAAGCTCCACCTCTACCTGTCCTCACTGCTGGCAACAGCAGCAGCAGCTGACTCAATTATGGACTTGACGGACAACCTCCTATTCACAGACTCACTGGATCAATTTATACAGCACAGAAATCACCACGACTTTCCTACCTTGGACTGGTGGTCGGATAACTGCACATCTGCGCCTGATAACCCATTTGGGTTCCCCTTTTCGCCGGCGTGCAATCGCCATGATTTCGGATACAACAACTACAGACTGCAGCGGCGCTTCAAAAAGGACGCTAAGAGGAGAATAGACGATAGGTTCCATGATGAGTACGAGCCCCAAGTTGTCTTACAACCATGACCCCGTTCAGGAACCCACGTTTTTCCCTGCCCCTTGCCGCGCAAAAAGATGTTTCTTTTTTGCTCGTTTCTCATTTACTGACATATACACAGCCTCATGCACCAGTGCGACATCGGCTCAAAAAAATGGATCTGCAAGCGTCTGGCAAACATCTATACCTTGAGTGTCAGAACGTTTGGTGGAAAGGATGCGGACCGCGTTGCCGGCGGGGCCAGAAAGAGAGCAGGCGACGGGTCGTTGCTGGCGCATTACGATGAATTGGTGAGGCTGTACGAAGAAGAAGTGCGAAAGGCGCAGGCAAGCGGCGAGTTGCCACCGGGTGACATGAATCTCAAGGCCGGCCTGGAACCGATGAGAGCCAAGATGGCGGAGCACGATGCCCTTATGAGTCTTTCGGACGTACTCAACTGAGTTCGATGCACCAGATAGACCTGTCTCATGAGTCAATTTTGCAGAGCGCTGGACATACTTTTGAAAGTTTCTCACGCCTTGCATTCTGCCTAGTTTGGGTTTGGATGCGAGCCGATGAAAAAAAAAAAAAAAAAAAAAAAGGTGTTGAAGCGATATTGAATGATGGAGATTATTATGGACGACGACCCACGTGGACGAGCCCCACATACGCGCTTCAGCATCTGCAGCACGTCACCGAATGGCCGCCCACACGGCTTGTGATTGGCAGACCTGGAGCATGGGTGGGGGATAGAGTATCCGCTCTCCCCCTTCTTTACTTTTTTGCTATAGATACCTGATTCTGTTATGAAGAAATGATGCGGATTTCAATACACCAACTATTCATGTATATTATCATATCTTTTCAGTACTGATATCCGCCCTGTGCTACAAGGCCCAGTTGAGCCGGTCGGGTCGACTTCTCAAACAATGTGATGCACGGTGTCAACTGTGCTTTAGGCAGGCAGTCCAGTCATGCATGGGTGGGGTTCTCGTCTTTTGCTCGCTACTTGGCCCAACTCTTCCTTCGCTTCTTTTGTTTTCTCCTTTGCCTCTTTTTGTTCTGTCCGCCAGTTTGGTCCGTTTACCCCACGGGAACACATCACCGCCTTTTCAAAATAGATCCGTCCGTTCACTTTCTTTCGGTCCATCGAAATCCAGCAAGCAGGGAAGGTTTTTAATGAGCCGGATGAACCGCGTGGCATGGGCGGTTGGATAGTCCATACATCCATTCTGTGTGCAGACGTACCCCCTGCGTCTATATGTGTAAACATTTACACATGTACATACATGCACATCTACATATGTCATAACATGATATGTACATGGTTGCACAGATTGTCGATGGTACTTCATTCTTCAGTCAAGCAACTGCTACCGGGGTTCAATGCCCAGGGCCCTCGCCGCGGTGGCGGAAATACTGGAGGAAAGACGCAAAACGGTATCTGCATCATCCTTCACTACGTAATACATGAACATAATATTCTGGGGCCCATAATCGACCCTTGGCATGCGTGAGTCGGGACTCATGTTGCCTGGGTACTCCCATCCCCGGGCAATGCCCTTCTCGCCCTAAAGCTATATCTGCCCGGAAATGGCAACCTTGGTGAGCAGTCCACCGAACACGAGCGCCATCCGAGCATGCGACATCCCTATGGAACGCGTCACGCTCCATGGCACAAGCCAGCCATCTTCTACGGGTAGCCTGACGCGTGGAAACAGCATCCACGGAGCCGTCAGAGTCATCCACGTGGCCACCCAGACGAAGCCTATGCATTCCAGGGCGGAGCTCTTCATGAGGCTGAATTGAGATGGCTCAACTACTCCGGACCCAGCAGGGGACGCCGACTCCGGACTCAGTCTCCCCCAGAGCCTGAATACCAGGTCCTCGATTGCGATACCCAAAGAAAAGGATGTGAAAAAGGCAACGCACGCAAACTGGGATTGATATGACGAGGGCGAAACCACATAGTAATCTGTAGCCGCATGCAAGATACCCGATGCGAGGAACACAAAGAATACATGGCAGTGTCGATCCCAACGGGCCCAGCGGCCGTGATGAGGGAGTCGAATGATGTTTCGGCGTATAAAATGACTAGTAGAGGTCAGAGACCATTGGCCAAGTTGATGCCAGTATTTCCTGCCGACATCGAATCAGTAGCAGTACCAAGCACCATGTACGGTAATAAGAAAGATAGAAAAACCAAACAGGAAAAAAAAAACCGGTTAGCGCATTAAGCATTTTTCTTCTTCTGTTTTCGTTCTTTTCTTTCTTTTCTTTCTTTTCCTTCTTTTTGTCTTCTTCAGTCTTTTTTCTTCTCGTTAAATCTCAAAGACTTACGTCCAAAATCTTCGCAGAGAGTAGGCTTCCCTGATACTGCCAAACAACGGAGGCCAGTCTTGAGGCTTGGCAAACCCGATAAGCACAGCGGAAAGCCCACATAGTCGATACATCAGGTCAATCTGGACACGCGCTGGCCCGAGACCAGAAAATAGACTAATCAAGACTCGAATGGCCCACTGTGTACTTGAAAGACCAAAATACTGAAACTCAAAGTCTATGGGAAACCCATTCGAGCCACCCGCAGGGCCGTTGGCGAGCGAGGATTGGTAAACAACATCCAGGAACATGTACTGCCAGCATATTATAAGACTCTGGCGGACAAGGTAATTGTATTTGCGATGATGAGCAGAAAGACCAGAAGCTCTTGAACTTGAATTCTCGACGTGTTTCGCTTCCCATGGAGTGCCTATGCCTCTCAAGTTGAGCAAGAGACGCGTCGTCCGGAGCAGCTTCGAGCCTAAACTGCTTTGCGCACTCAAGACGCCCGCCTGCTGAAGGCGCGGACCATCCAGCCTTGCAAATATCACGAAGTTGGTGCACTGCAGCAGAAGAAATATGCCCTCGCCAACGAGAACGGTATTGATGGTGACACTCGTGGAGATGGACTTCCATTCATGGAAAAGACGACTAGCAGCGAGCAGCAGGCAGGGCATAGCTGCGAGTCGGAACACGGAGTCCTTTGAGGTGGCCACGACAGCCACAGCAGTAATCATGAGACATAGCGAGAGGTGCAGTAGTGACCACGAGATGCTTATGAGATGGCTGGCAAAGCTGGGTGTCATTGTTGAAAAGAGAGGCATCGATCCGAATGACTACGTGTCGCCTTCAACTTTCTCAGTGCTCACCAACTCGGCGCTCACATGCCCAGATGAGAGATGCTGTCTGGTGGTGTCAGGTTGAGGGCAAATCACGTGTGGCATTTGCTGCGCGGCATCAGCCAGTGAATGCCGCACTGGAATTTCGGGAACACTGCTTTCAGATGTTCCCGCTCAATTCACGAGTGCCATATTTGATTCCAGTCCCCTTACCACATGACCAAAAAAAAAAAAAATGAATAATACGCTGCCTATATTTTTACCCAGAGAATCGGGATATCAGGCTCCCCGAGTGGTTGCCGGCGATACTACTCGGCGAACGAGCCCCTATGGGAAAGGATCAGCTCACAGGAACCCGACCTGACATGACATCCATGATGCCGACGACGAGGACTTTTCGCAGCTTCGGCCCCCAAAACGCCCAAAACGCCCATCACACCCCTCTCTCTGTGCTCCGACCTTGAAACCGGTCCAAACCCGACCGGCAGGTGCGATCACGATCGTCGCCCAGGCCTCTGCTGCCTCACTGATTTGCCAGGACGGTCATGAGGCGGGAAAACCAGGATGTACCACAGTCAACGCGAACAGGGTCACCGCGGTTACTGCGGCTGTCGGTGGCAGCAAAAAGCCAAACGACCTGTCAGAAGCAGTCTGGCTCATTGTCCCGCCATACAATTTCCGCTTACTTGGCAAAGCGTCTTTGAAGACCCAAAAACACTACTGGCAGGTATGCAGGCATGCAGGCACGCAGGGGCACAGGCGAACTCGATTCTGCTCGTATGGGTGCTAAAATAACATGGAAGTTGTCGGACGGGGGAAGACATGCCAGGAAATGCACAAGGATGGGACCAGCTATGACGTGAGAATGGGATCACACGGGCTATCCGCGAAAAGATGCACGACATGCTCAAGGGCCATCACTCCCGCACGCGGTGAAGCCGGAGGTTTTATGCAAATTTCTGCTCATGTTCCGACATCATCATACCTATACTGAGATGACACAGCAGTAAGTCATCCGATGTCATATGGAAGGATGAGTTCTAGATTAATATGCGCACGATACTCAAATGTTTTTTTTTTTCCTACAAGAAACGATCAGGCCAAGGAGTGCTTCTGAGGCATATGATGCAGTGTTTTCCCGTGAAGCCAGGCTGCAAAGTGAACACTGGGCTTGTCCACTGCCCGTGTCACAAATTCCGCCACGCACAACGTGAGGGGTAGAAGAAAGATTTGGGAAATAAGAAAAGCGAGCTCAAGTCCAACGGGCCCGGTTCGTGGCATTGCAAATCGATCCACCCATTGCGGAATATGCTCCAGATGCGCCTTGCTCGTGAAGCCGACTGCCGCGTACAGTCGGTCGCCTACTATCCACAGCAGCGGTCCGTGAACGAGATAGAATGCGAAGGATATGCGACCAAGATATTGACAGACGCGGGTTTCAAATAGTCTCTTTAGCCCCTCAATGTTGGATATTGCTGTGATGAGAAGAATCGCAGCCCAGAACAGATAGAACCACTTGTAGTCAAACACAGCCTGCGGCTTGAGAAGCGAAAGCAGGTACCAGCCTCGGTTGTTGGCGAGTTGTTTAACGTTGCGGCTCTGGCATGGGACACCGCCCAGATAGATGCCGAAGACCAGAAAATGATAGCAAATGACGCTTTTGTAGGGCTTCAACCGAGCGAGGAAATCGGGCAACCGATCTGCCGCTGCCAGCACGTCCAAATAGCTCAGGAGCATACCGGCCACGAACATGGCACAATACCAGCCGTCAGCGACATACATGAAGTAACCAATGAGAGCGAGCTGGCACCAGAGACGAGCCTTCAGGGTGCATCTTGAGAAGGCTAGAAGAGAGGCAAATACAACCATGGAACCCCTGAACTCCACGGGAATCGACCAGACGTGGACGCTATACGAGAGCCACGGCACGCCGCCGTCCTTGAAGACAAAACTAAAGTTTTTGAAGTCGCAGTACAAAAACCACATCTCGTCAAGCCAGTTGCTCTGGGGTTTTGTTCTGTCGACCCAGAGTCCGAAGAGATGCCAAGATGTCGCGTAGGCGAACATTGTCGCGGCAACGGGGAGGAAGAGTCGCAGCCAGCGCCTGAATACAGCGGACCGGAGATGGTCGGCCAGTCCGGCAATGTCGTTGTCTTCAATCAATCTCCATGGTTTGATTGAGAGCACGTAACCCGAGAGTACGAAGAAGACGGAGACGGCTAGGTGCCCACCCGAGAAGAAGAGTCGGATTCCGGGCAGAGACGCGAAGTAGTAGTGATTCTCGTAGCCGAAGCCGTTTTCAAAGATATTGTTTTGCGCCAGCCTATCCATGTTGTGAACCCAGAGGACATGGTGATGGCAGTAGACTAGCAAGGCAGCGAAACCTCGCAGGCCGTCGAGGTAGGCCGTCTTGTGCAGTTTCTTGGGCCGCGCTGACCATTTCGGCGACCACAGCCAAGTTGTTGAATTCAAGAGAGTTGGTTCTGTTGTTGCTGCTGTAAGCGAAGTGCTGAGAAGGCTTGGTTTCCAGGGAAGGTCACATTGGTGCTTTTCAGCAGCGGCGGCGGCAGCAACAGCAGCATCGGACTCGATATCCAAGATGTCGCAGACGGCCATGCTGGTGTGCCGATGTTGATGTAAACCGTGTATTGACATTCCCGGCGATGTACTCTTTCTCGTGAGTCCTTTCGATTCTCTTTTTCCTATCTCTCTCTCTCTCTCTCTCTCTCTCTCTCTTTTACAAATCCTTTAGCTTTCTCTGTCTGTGCTGTTCCAAACATGAGAAACACACGAGTGGGATTCAGTCAACTCGCAGAAATGGGCGGCGCGTGAGCAAACATATGAAAGTTGATCGATTGGAAAGCAAGAGGTAAAACAGGGACCAGAGAAGTGCCAAGAATGAAATGGTCATGAGACCGCGATGCAGGTCTTTCGCCGGATGATCAGCCGTCCTGTCACCTACGTGGCACATCCTGGAGTGCATATGCGTGTACATACATCATGTAGGTATGTTGGTGGGTAGCTAGGTAGTAGGTAGGTAGTATGTAGTATGTATGCGCATATGTACTCTGAAGTCTGACCGCTTTTCTCCTCGCCCGCCGCTCAATGTTGCATGGAAAACCGAACAAAGACGTCCGATTCTGCCTGGACAGTCTGGGCACCAGGAGAACAAGTTCCCAGTCGAAAACTCGTCCAATCATGTCCGGGGCCCGACTTGGGATGCCTTCATGGATGACACCTCACGGACTGCATGGAGTGGTGGCCAGGGACCAGTAGATGGACGAGGTGTCAGCCCCGCGTCTCGGCGGGAGGGGGAGGGGAAGGGGGAGGGGAAGGAGGAGGGGAAGGGGAGGAGGAGAGGGGGGGGGAAGAGGGAGGAAAGGGGGAGGATTGAGGCAACAAAAGTTGGCCAACACATGGTACTGGGAAGTTTCTTGTCCGAACCATTTAATGCCATCACGTGTCATCCCGCACTGGAGGAAGCTGCCGCGTGCCACAAAGCTCGGTTCCTGCCCGCTGTTGGCTCAGGTTGGTGCCAATCGACCAATGACATCATCTTGTCAACGCCAGACGCCAGGCGGCCCGGAAGCCAACCTTTGAACCCGGCCATCCATCCGTCCATCCATAAATATGTGAAGCCTTTGTGCATGGCCATGTTCGGAGCAATGCGCCTGTCCTGGCCATGGCACCGACGATCGAGACAGATGCTTTCAGCTCGTCACCTCGGAGCCTTGCTGAAGGATGGGAGTTCCCAACTCCAAAAGGACTCGATACGGGAAGAAGGGCAGCACGCCTGTATTTGATCGTGCGCCGCAGTCGTGCCTTGTTCACGAGCTAGCCGTCAGTGGAAATCTCTTGAATGTGCTCGCTCGTCAATTTTCGATGCCCTATTGTTCTGAGACACATCTGGTCGGGTCATTATTTCTTGTTTCGTCAAGTGGTATACCAGGGAAGATGTTCCTGACCAATCAGTCCAACATGATATCGCGGATCAGGACATGGATCCTTTTTCTTTCCTAATTCAGAACGAAGAGAACCAAGAGGAAAAAGAAAGGAAAGGAAAATGAAGAAGAAAGGAAAAAAAAAAAAAAAAAAAAAAAAAAAAAAGGAGAAATTAAGTCCTTCAACCCCGTACAAAGCGACTCACTGCGGGGAAAGTGACCAAGCTGTGAGCTGCCACTGAACATTTATTTTCGCAGGCAAAATGGCAAAGACATCGTCGTCTTCGCCTATTTCTGGCGCAGCTTCTCTATCCCCGACATTTCAGAATGTATCTGTGCCGAAAAAGATTCGGAAATGCCTCCCCATATACTCAGTCTGCGTCTTATTCGTCCTCATCCTTGTCAATTTTGATGTCGTGTTCTTGATTCCCACGCCGTCTGGTGATCAACTACCACGACAACAACAACAACAACCACCCCGACAACCGTCAGGTTTATCATCAAGGTCGTCGTCATTCGAGCCGTTGGCCAAGAAGCGGCGGCCGGGCCATACGTTCCCGCAAAAAATATGGCAGACGTGGAAAATTGATCCGCTGCTCTTCGGCATCACGGAGACGTCACGGGCCATGACGTGGATCGCGCAGAATCCGCAAATGCGGTACGAGGTCATCACGGATAACAGCGATGTGACTTATGTTGAGCAGCACTTTGGGCCTGCGGGTCTCAATCGACCCGATATTGTCGACTTCTATCACAGCGTGAAACTGCGCATCATCAAGGCGGACTTGCTGCGATACATGATTTTGTATGCGGAGGGTGGCATCTATACGGACATTGACGTGGAAGCCATCAAACCGTTTCATCGGTTCATTCCTGAGCGTCACAATGAAGAGGACTATGATCTCATTGTCGGTATTGAAGTGGATATGCCCGAGTATCGCAATCACCGTATTCTGGGCCCTAAATCACAGTCTTTCTGTCAATGGACCATTGTTTCTAGGCCACGCCATCCGGTCATGATGCGCCTCATTGAGAGGATTATGAAGTGGTTCAAGGGCATGGCTCAAGAGCAGCGTGTACCACTTGGTCAGGTCGAGTTGGATTTTGACCAGGTAATTACTGGCACGGGCCCCTCTGCATTCACTGCCGCTGTCATGGAAGAGATGAACATTGCTGTTGCCGCGACCAATGGCGGACATGACAACAAGATCACATGGGATGACTTCCACAACATGGACGAATCCAAGGTTGTGGGCCGGGTGTTGGTTCTCAATGTGGAAGCTTTCTGCGCCGGACAGGGCCATTCGGACTCTGGGAACCACGGCTCTCGTGGAGCGCTCGTGAAGCATCATTATCATGCGTCAAACTGGCCCAGCAAGCATCCACGTTACCGGCACCCTGCTTATGGCCAGGTGGAAGAGTGCAACTGGAACGCGGAATGCGTCGAGAAATGGGACCAGGACGTTGCTGCGTTTGAGAAGCTTTCAGAGGACGAGAAGAAGAAAATCATTGTGGAGCGATTAAAGCTGTTGCAGCCCCAGGTACCACCATCACCACCACAAGAACAAGAGCAGCAGCAACAGCAACAGCAGAAGGACTCTCCGCAAGTGCTCGCAGAAGATATTCCGCCGCCGGATCAGAAGAAAATGGCGCAGAACCCCGGGGACGTCAACGCCCCGGCGCTGCAGCCACCGCCGGAATAAGCATCTGCGAGAAAATTGAAGAAGTTCAACACGATTCGACCGATCCAAAATCGTTGCATGCGACTCAGCAAGTACAGTGGGTGTAGCAAGATAATAGGAACATGAGACTTGGAGGTACGTCGAGAAAATAACAATGAGTAGATGAAGAAAACAAAAGAGTTCCTGTTGTCATGGCTTGGAATACATATGTATATAAACATCAAATGGGACATCCCAATCAATGAATCATCAAGAATCACAGATCTGGTTTTGTTCCGAATATCACTTTTACCATGGTAGCTTGAAGGCATGTTTGGTGAAGGTGATGACGTCTCATCACGAGTCTTTATGCGTTTTCTTGCAGTAGGCGCTTTCCTACCTTCCTTTTTTTTTTCTGGAAGATGAAACTCCCGAATTCTTAACGACATGCGATGTGCGGCAAAGGGTCATGGCCCGTGGGGTATGCCTGTTGGATTGAGGTCCAAGGTTGCAACCTGGGTGACGTGGATGGTAGGTTGAGATGAATGTCACGCACCACTTTCATGGACGGAGTAAAGTCACGACTTGAGGACTGTTGCTCTGGGTACAGTCGGTTGTACAGGAGAAGAAATGTCGCACGAATCACCCGATCTGGCCATTGAGGGGTAATGTAAAGGGGGTGGGGACTTGGAAAACTACTTAGTATGCAGTTCGGTTTTATTTTAGAAAAATAGATACCTCAACAGCGGTGGGTAACAAGAAGTGTTTCTACTTAGCCTAATCAACGAGTATTGCTATTTGTGCGGCCGCCCCACTTGCGGCGGGTCCCCACTATTCAAATACTTTATGCGTTATGAGAAGGATGCTTATAAATTGAATAATAAATCTAGATAAATAAATATAAAGATAAGAAAAGAGATTTCATATGTTACGGTCTGCCCCCAGAGGCGGAACCCACCTCATAAAGGAGGGTTCCGCCGCATCTAGCTTAGAGAGAACAACTTCGACCATACATACACTTGACCACCTATCTGTGACTTGGGTGTTCTCTCTTTATGACCTTCATGACGTACCACACCTATTGTGTGAGTACCCCCTATTTACGTGTGACATCCAGCACGTAACAAAACAGCTAGCGAAGAAGATAATAAAAGAGGAATGGGAAACTGGCTTATAAAGAAGCTAATGAAAGAGGAGAAAATAATCAGCAAAGGAGGTGATAGGGAAAAAAAACAGATAGCAAAGAAAATGATAATGATAATAATAATAATAATAATAATAAAACTAGCTTATTAAGAAGCTAATAAACAAGCGACTAAAGGAGGTAATACTAAGAAAGAAGAAATATATATTAATAACAGGGAATCTATTTTGGCGCAAGGAATCCCACGCTTTGCCCGTCGCCATGATGGCGATACATCTCGGACAGTCGTAAGGATCTAGTCAGTTTCTCGTTTCGCTATAGTGCCAGGTGAAGCGGCCAGACGGCGGCGATTCCTCTCGATGGTTGGAGAACTTCACCCCCCACTGTGCATCGTGTTGAGGCGTGTGATGTTGGTGGTTTTGCGAGTGGTCTGTTAAGCGGAGAGGTTTGCGGTGTAGTCAAGTATGACTTTATATATGCTATGCGTATGGGGGATGGAAAGGGGACGGGATGGGAATGATGGAATATTCAGATACAGGGAAAGGGAAAGGGAATGAAAAAGAAGAAAAAGGACTTTTAAAAAAAGAAGGATTAAAATAAGAATCAAAAGAACAAGAAGAGATGAATGCTAAGACATGATAGGTATATAAAGTACATACACAGCCCGTCCGCAGGGCCCAAGCCATATTATCATAAACCATCTTCATGTCCTGTCAACCAGCCCGGATAACTCAACTAAACGCAAGGGCTCGTGGCGGACACGACCGGCGTTTCCGATTGACCCCCGTTCCGTTTCTGTTGCTGTTTGAGTTGTCTATTCTGATGTTCTGATGTTCTTGGCGGTCATCTCGTCATGTCGATGGCTTGGCTGTTTCGGGGAGATGGTCAAGGGGGGCTTTTAGGGGCAGGGGAGGCTGGTTGAGTGGTTGAGTATTGGGTCGGGTGTTGATTTGGTTGTTGGTTCCGCCGTCAATTCTGCCGTTATTGAGCCCGCCAGTACTGGGGCCTCCCGTGTTTATTCCGTTATTAATTCCTCCAGCATCGATTTCGCCGTTCTTGATTCCTCCAATATTGGTTCCTCCGGTGTCGAGTGCTCCTGTGCTGGGGCCTTCAGTATTGATTCCCCCCGTTATTGATGCCGCCGTCGATTCTGCCGTTATTGAGTCCTCCAGCATTGAGTTCCCCGGTATGGAGGACTCCGGTATCGAGGCCTCCGGCATCAAGTCCCCCAGTATCGGTTCCCCCAGTCTTGGTTCCTCCAGTACTGAGCCGCCCATTATTGATGCCGCCGTCGATTCTACCGTTGTTGATTCCTCCGTTGTTGCGGCCCCCAGGATTGATTCCAGCGTTGTTTCCATTATTGATTCCACCGTTGAAACCGTTGATTCCATTGACTCCGTTAACCCCCCCCTCAACCCCATCACCAAAAGCCGCCCCATTATGAGCAATCACAGACGTAGTGCCCTCCCTGTTGTCCTCCACCCGCGCACCCGTCCGCGAGCCAAGACCCTTAATCAGGTCCGTCACCCGACTCGCATCCTGGACATTGTGCAACCGCATGAGGTATGCAGCCAGACCGGCAACATGCGGACAAGCTGTTTATAAAGGGGCAAAAAAAAAAAAAAGATGTCGCCACGTCAGCATTTGTTCATTGACTCCACCCGGATGAAGGCAAGGCACAAAGGGAGAAAAAAAAAAGCCCAAGTGAAACACATCGAGAACATACCCATGCTAGTCCCGCTCAGGATCTTGGTATCGACATCGGAGCGAATCCCAACAGACAGGACGTTGACGCCGGGAGCGAAGACGTCGACGGGGCGGCCAAAGTTGGAAAAGGGTGCTTTGGCGTCGTTTTGGGGGTCGATGGCACCGACGGTGATGGCGTTGGGGGCAGATGCGGGGGAGGTGTCTGTTGCGTCTTTCTGGATGGGAATTAATGTGTGGACAAGTGGTGGGAATAATCGAGGTAGCTTATTGAACATTTTTTATTTTTATTTTTTTATTTTTCTTGTTCATCTCCCTTTCATTTTCTCTCTTGGAATTTCTCTTCGTCTTTTTTAAAACTTACATTATTATTCCCGGCGGCCACGACACACACCACCCCCGACTTGACCACATTCTCAATGGCATGGTTCATGGCCCGCGAAAAGCCCCCCCCCAGGGACATGTTCATGACGGCCCTGCCGCGCATCTTCTTCCTCGCGACGTCCTCCATGACGAACTGCAAGCCGGACAGGATGGCCGAGTTGGGGCCCGCGCCCTGCGCGTTGAGGACCTTGACGGCGGTGATGTTTGCTCTTTTGGCGACGCCAAAGGTTGCACCGGCTATGGTGCCGGCGACGTGGCTGCCGTGGCCGTTGTCGTCGTTTGCATTCCACTAGGCCTGACGAGTCAACTGTGTGTCTCTTCTGTACGATACAAACATAGTGATGATGATGATGATGATGATGACAATGACAATGACAATGCATACGCTTGGTTGGCCGTTGGGTCCCACGTCAGCAAAGTTGGCCCCATGGCTTGCCCGGCCCTGGAATTCGACGTGCGAGATGCGGACACCCGTGTCGACGACGTAGACCGTCACGCCCTCCCCCGCGGACTCGTCAAAGAGATACGACGCCTGGCCGGGCCGCGTCTCCGAGAGGCGCTGCAGTCCCGGGGGTGCATTTGTCTGGGAGATGGTCGCGGAGGCGTGAATCCACTGATCGGCCTCGACGTAGGCGACCTCGTTGGCGCGGTTGATGTCGGAAATCATGGCGTCGTCGGCGTCGAGGGCCATGGCGCGCCACGAGTTCATCTTGAAGGGCATGATGTCGGCGGACAGCTGTCTGCCCTGGGGGCTTCGCTTGTTCAGGCGCAGGTTGCGTTTCCTGAGGGCCGCGGAATAGAAGGACATGCTGGCGTCAATGTCATCGCTGCTGAACGAGTTGTTGTACACGACAATGTACCGGTTGGGGATGATGTTGGCGGCTGGGCCATAGGCGATGGGGATGACGGGATTCGTAGGAAGCGGACTGGACCGGGTAGGAACAGCGGCGGTGTGCTGCGAGCAGAGTAGGACAAGTCCCAGCGGGATGATTCTCCTGGGGCGCATTTTTTTTGATGATGTGAATTATTGATGATCCCTCTTTGATGGGCGTTTGACAGTCGTTTTTATTCTCGTGACGATCCGATGCTGCGTGTCACCACTGTTGGAGAAGACGCCAAGTAGAAGAAGAAAAAAAAAGGCAAAAGAAAGAAGGAAAAAGAGAAAAAGAGAAAAAAAAAAAAGAAAAGTCAACAACAGATGGGCCAGAAGAAAAAGGGAATGACTGGTAATTTGTTGTGAATCCAGACAAGTGAAGCTCAAGTCAGAAAACAGGGAACAATGCAGGTTGAATGAGACGGAAAAGCACGACAATGGAGTGACGGGCCCTTTCTCCCGGATATACATTCATTCAGATGTCACCGCCGTCACGGAACGAAACAGACAGAAAGGACGTCAGAATACAGGCCGCGAGGAGGACAAATGAAGGAACTAGTATAATATGAACTTGCGACTGACGTACGGCATGAGACACGGGGGTGGTTTCGACATTATCCAGCCAAATAGCTGCCTGACACGAGTTCGATACAACGTGGAGAGAGAAAGTAAAGCCAAGTACTGAATCAGACCACGCCTTTTTCCATGCTGCTTCCTCGTCCACGACCCCATGATATCCATTGATCGATCCGAGAGCGGCATCATCATTGCTGGGCCGGGGTGGAAAGGGCGCGAGCGCACACAGGAACGCGGGATCAGTGTTGCATATGAGCAAGAGAATCGTCTCATGTTGCTGTTGACTTTTTTTTTTTTTTTCCTTTTTCTTTCTTTTTGTTCTTTTTCCTTTTTTTTTCGGCGACGCTGTGAACGTGGCGTGTCAGAGCCGCCCGACGACCACAGACACCATGCCGCAGCTGTGTCAAGCGCAAGTTGTATCTGGTGCCAAGTTGTTTGGTGTCAGTTTGTCCGCCTCGTATGCCTAGTGTGTCACGAAACTTCAAAACTCCATTCACGATACGGAACTTGAAATCTCTCTCCTGAGTCCTGCCATCTGGGCCATCTGGTCGTATGAGCCGTATGGGCCGTTTGGGCACTGGACCCACATGCAGGCGGGCACCTGCCGTCACCTGCCGTCACCTGCCGTCACCTGCCGTCACCTGCCGTCACCTGCCGACACCTGCCGTCCACGCTAGCGCATGGACACTGCGGAGCCACGGCGCGACGCCGAACCCGCGCGGACGATGGACATGTCTGGTGCGCACTGCGCACTGCTTGACACGTCGTGTTTCGTGTTTCGGTTTCGGGTTTCCAAACGGCCCAAACGCGCCTCTCTTGCATCTGGCGTTGAATATTTGATACCACGGGTTGGATATTTGTGCCCAACGTGCGCTTAGGAGACAGATGATGCACACGGCGCAAGTTGATTCCAAGTCCGAACCCACTGGGTGCCGGGTGGTCAGTCATGCGATGTGGATTATTGGACGGTGATCGTCAGCTGGTCGTTGGAGAGAACTGAAAAAAATAAGAGAGATTACTCCATGCCTCCAACTGCATCATGGAGCAGCTCGGGCACCTTGCTGTTATATGCTTAGGACACGGGCTCTTGTCATCAAAGACGGCATTGCCATGGCGTCTTTTTACGCGAAACATCGCCGCTGTTGCCATGGATGGATTTCGCAAACTCCCTTCTGATCATGACGCGGTTCCCTCTTTTTTTGCTTCTTTTCAGCCTTGCAACATGACGAGTACCGCTGCAGCGACAATGGCAGACACATGCGTGGCACCATAACGACGAGTTTCAGCGTCAACATGGAATCCGAATTATTTCCTTCAGGATGCTTCCTGTCAACATCGTGCGCTACCAAAGCGAGGTCGGGTACTAGGAAGGCTCGTTCAGACTCGAAGCTGTTGTTGAGGAAGTTGGGCATTCCGCCTCGTGAATCCAAGGCTCCCGTCATTAACGGCTGTGTTCAACTGCTTGTCCCAAGCAAGCATGAATGGCAAGTGAACGACACACCAGTTGTCATCGGCTGGGCCACATTGGTGTCAATGGCGATTTCCCACAAGGAACCAGCGCATCCATAATCCGCCAAACCGAGGTAATTCGGGTTAATTGACGGTAGGGGCTGGCGTTTCGTCGAGGTACCATCATTTTTGCTCTCGAGCAACGAGGGCTAACCGGGCGAATGCCATGTCACATCTGTGCACATCAAGGCGTGGCGCAAAGTATCTCGCAATCTGTGAATGCTTCAGGACTTTGTGTAGAGCTTTCTGATGAACATGGTGATGGTCTTCTGGTCGCATCTCCCATAGTGGCCTTGGCAGGAAATCAGGGATACGGTGCAATGTTGCGGAGCTGTCGCGCTTCTCGTGCCGATCCAGAGGCCCCTTTGCTGCAAGGGCGGGCGTTGGAGATGCTAGATGAGTGAGTAGCCATGGGAATTTGGGCTGATATGCTCGAGTTAAAAAGAAGTTTTTTTTTTTTTTTTTT
>SRPU01000290.1:0-23619 GCA_018360185.1 Claviceps lovelessii
AAAAAAAAAAAAAAAAAACCAGCAAAGCGTGTTTTCAGGGGCGGAACTTTCAGCTGAAGTTGCATGCATATTGCGGCCAATTTCTGAGATGACATGGAGAGCTCTCCCCGGTTGCCCACTGAAAGAGGTAGGTATCGACTCAGGTACGTAAAGTGGGCAGGTACTTGATTGAGATTAAGAACTGGCGGCAGGTCCCACGGGCTTATGACAGTATCTTTAGACAGTGCGGTATGAGTACCATGCACGGTGGATAAACGGGTCAAAAGCCGTCTCGAGTCCGTGCTGAATTGCCATGATAAACACTATCGCAGATACAACCTTATCAACAACTCTCATGCCGGTTGGGTTAATCTTACAGCGGTCCAGACCCCACTTCGCACCCCAGCGTCTCCTTCGCCGTCTCCTTCGCCGTCCCTGCACGCTAAGGCCCTCTGGTAGCGCTGAGCGAGTGGTTCTCTCTCTTTGCGGCGGCCGCCTTATAAATGTCTGGTCTGGTTGGCTCGGTGCTTGCGGCCAGCCCATGCATGCACGACCACGGTACATGTAGTCTGGCACCAGGCAGGCAGTAAGGCAAGTACCAAGTAGCCCAGCCCGTGCTTTAAAGGCAATCATTTCGCTTGCGCCGCCCAACTCCCCAGCTCAATACATCGCCTCCCCGACCCGACTACTCTGTTTGTTCACAACGCAGCGTCCCTTTGTCAGACTTCCGCGGTTCGGACTTCGCCAGATCTCGAAACGACTTGACTTGATTTACTGGCCGTCAACGACGCCTTGGGGACCTGTTGGCAACGCCCTCGCCACTTTGCCGCTCACCCAACCTGCACAGAGCCAGTCGTGGCAACTAGGTCCAGGATTCTCCTTAATCTCCGCGCCTCAACAATCGTCAACGACTTTGAAGTCTCGCCAGATTTGAGTCGTTGCTCATTTGGTCTATACCCGGTGTGGCGGATCGACGACTCGGTATATTCATTGTTCAGTGGACGTAATCATCCCCGACGTGATTTAATACAACCGAATTGAAGACGGACGAAAAAAAAAAAAGGAAACGAAAAGGAGAAAAGAAAAAGGTGAGAGTTTACTTCATTGTTCCCCTGTGTGCGTAATTGCGCGCGTTTTTTGGCAGCCGGTAAGGCGATTTGCCGGCCTGCGATTTATTTTTATTTTTATTTTTATTTTTATTTTTTCGCCAAAAGGGTGCAAATTTTATGATTCGGAGAGAGTCGACATCGTGTCGTTGCCGAAGCGTGAAGCATCGCTGGAATGCATTGACAGCGCGCCCTTACCCTTTCTCCATCCCGTGTGACCAACTCGAAGAGCCCATATAGTGAGCTTTCCATACAATCCATAATGGACTGGAGCTAACTCTGTCTCTTCTGTGTTCTTGAGTCTACAGAACAAGTGCTGATTATCGGCACACAGACGAATACTTCTCACTGTCTCTTTAATTTATCAACATCAGGACTGCTTGGCGATGGGAAATGACAGTGCTCAGTTGTCGCCCGACGAGGGGGGAACTTCTAAGAATGTTCGAAACCTCCTAAAAGTACCATCTAGGTCATCCTCGCAACAGAGAAACCAGGCTTCCACCGCGTCTACAGGCCTCAGCGGAGTTACCGTGACCGATCCGAGAAGTAGCATTGATGGGAAATCGAAGGAGTCTCGAGGCAGCATCTCTGGTAGACGAAGAAATGGCAGTGCCTCAACACACCGAAGCGGTGGCGATAGTGAACGAGGTCAAAACACTGCTGCCAATTCTCAACCTAGGTCACCGTCCACAAATGATCAGAGGCGAAGACGGAAGAAGAATGGCAGCCTTCTCTCGTTGCTTGGATGCTGTGGTATCCCCGATACTGCCAACACTTTGGAAGAAGGGGAAAACGAGAATGTTCACAAGGTCGAGAAACTGCCTCAACGTCCAGTTACAGCCAAGCCTCGTGCGCAAGCTGCCGTTGAGCAGCAATCGGAAAAATCACCAAACGAGAAGGAATTGGGCCGAGTTGGTACAACACCTGATCATGCCGAAAATCAGGGGGCTAGCAGTGCACAAGAGCGAGAAATATCGAGCGCTGAGCCATCAAAGCCCGAGTCCGAGCAACAAGCCATGGCCCCAGTTGTGACCACCGATTCTCCGCGGCATGTTGGTGCAAACGAGGTCGATGCAACAGAACACGCCGAGATGAGAGATGACCTTGATGTGGAAATGCCAGACGCTGGAGAAAGCGTGGCTTACGAGAGTCCACTTTCACAACCAACAGAAGATACCCAATCTCAGACAATTCCACCGCCGGCGCCACCGCCCGCGGTACCCGGACCTGTTGTGGTGTCACCTTTGCCTCTGACAGAGAGTATTCCTCCAGCACCCGAGCCACAACTGTGGCTCCTACCTCCAGTTGCCCCCGAACACAAGAGCCGCAAATGTCTTGTTCTGGACCTGGACGAGACCTTGGTGCATAGTTCATTCAAAGTGAGAATATCCCCATCACACTTTCTTCACTCATGTTTGGTGTTTAACCTTCTTCCTTTAGATCCTTCATCAGGCGGATTTTACGATCCCCGTGGAAATCGAGGGCAACTACCACAATGTTTATGTTATCAAACGTCCCGGTGTGGACGAATTCATGAAGAGAGTGGGCGAACTGTACGAAGTCGTCGTCTTCACGGCGTCAGTATCCAAGGTATATTTCACTTCCATCTGTAACCATCACCCCGCCCCGCTCTTCGTGTTATTGACTCCGTACGCAGTATGGCGATCCTCTGCTGGACCAGTTGGATATCCACAAAGTCGTCCACCACCGTTTGTTTCGAGAGAGCTGCTACAACCACCAAGGCAATTACGTTAAAGATCTTTCTCAGATTGGTCGAGACCTCAAAGACACAATCATTATTGACAACTCGCCAACCTCTTATATTTTCCATCCTCAACATGCTGTTCCTATCAGCAGTTGGTTTTCGGATGCTCACGACAACGAACTATTAGACCTTATTCCCGTCCTCGAGGACCTGGCTGGTCCCAACGTGGCTGATGTTAGCTTGGTCCTTGATGTCACTCTTTAAGATACCAATATTTTCCTTCAATGTTTAAAAATTCGTCGCCTTCTTCTTTTGAAAATACATACCGTCATCGAGAAAAGCACACCGCGATTTGCACCATTCGAATCATAGCGGCAGGCGTTTTGGTTTCAGATCCTCCGATACCGGATGTAGATGTACAACTGTCTAATTATACACAATCAGTCATAGCGAAAGAAGGGAAAGACAATCCTCCAATCCTCAAATCCGGCTAGATTTTTTTATTTCTGATGGTCATGGGCAAGTCTGTCTGTACTTGGGACAAGGTTATGTCAAACAAGGCACATGCCGTCACATCTTGGAGACTCGAACGCGAAAAACAAACAAAAACAAAGACATGAAATGACATAAGGACATGCAATCGCATTGGTTTGATATATATTGTGGACTAACTAGATATTTTGTTTTTCTGGTTGCGAGGCCGCGGCTTCGCAGCTCAACCTCTCGTGAGTACGTTTTGCATTGGGGTCAGGAAAAAAGAAAAAAAAAAAAAGGGCCGGCTGTACAAAACTATATCTAAGCCTTGATTCAATTTTGCTGGCTGGACGCTGTTCCCGGTCATCTGGTTGCCGACTGGCCGCAATGTCTTTTGGAGGATGTTAAGACAGTTTCAACCGTTGACTGCATTTTTTCAATCTGCGTTACTTATTCCACCGAAGCTGTACTTTTCTTATTATACTCTTTGACCTTGCCATATTCCTTTTTTTTTTTCCCGCTTTGCCTCGAAGTTTACAATGTCCTTTCTTCTAATTATACACACACAAGCGGGCTTGCTTTGGGTTTCCGAGGAAGAGCATGGCATGTACTTGTCCATGTACGCACCATACAATTGACCTTGTGCCGTTTTTTGTACTTAGCCAGTCGCCCTCCGAACTCTGAATAGCAGAAACCGGTGTTCTCATCAGTACTGCCTTTCCATGCAGTACAAGCATCCGGAGCAATTGAACATGAGCCATTTGGAGATTCAGTTGCAGGTGATGAAACAATTCAAGATGCAACATTTATAAAGAGCAACGTTGTATGCTAGGCGCTGGCCGTGGTATTCTATTGACGTACGACAAGTGCCATAGCGGAAAATGGTTTGGCCGACAGGGGGCAGTGGGTCTCCGGCATCTTTTGACGGAAGGTGGCCTCAACCTACGCGCCCATAATGGCTGGCTGGTTCATGGCTGATGACAACTTGCCCTACTTATTTATCGCAGCATTTCAACCACATCAGTCGATTCAAGACCCACGAGCTCGCGCCAACTCTTGAATAGTTCTTGATAAACTGATTGCGCTTATAGAATGGTATGTTCGAGTTCTCGTAACTGCCCATCACGCCTTTTTAGAGCACTCTACGTGGACATAAAGATCAGCTTTCCCTCGCACTTCAGCTTCAAAATATCTGTTGAATCCAAGTCAACCACGGTTCTATCTGTGTTACTACTGACACAAATGCTTTCCGAAGTCGTCCCCTCGAGCTTCTTCACCCGTCAATGCCCCTGGAGTCGCTTCGGGCGCCAGCATTGGCCGGCCCTCATCCCCTACCCCTCCCGGAGGTCCTCGAACTGCCATCAGACGCCGCGCTGCTGCCGATCAGAAAGAAAAGATTGCCAATGCGCGACCAACGAGCACAAGATCAGCAGGTGCTGGTGGTTCAAGCAGCACCATGCTGAGTATGTCGCCTCCGATTCCAAGCGGCCACGATTATGATACATCATTGCTGGACCTGCCACAACAGCTTGTGGCTATTGCAAAATGGGCTACCAGATCATAAAAAAAGAGGAAAATAGAACAAAAATCGCTGACTCAAAGGTTCTTTCGCAGGACTGTATACCGATGAATCACCCGGTTTGAAAGTCGATCCTGTCATTGTTCTTGTTCTGTCACTTGTATTCATTTTCAGTGTTGTCGCTCTTCATGGTATGTCGGAATCTTCGACTGTGGCTACGGATTATCTCGTGGTTTTTTCACCCAGGTACTAAAAATGTGTCACAGTGATTGCCAAGATTACTCGACGATTTTCGAGCTAAGTACACTACACAAGGCGAATAGTGATAAGGGGGAATGACTCGAAACAAACGGAGAGTCGAAAAGACCACATCGGGCCATCATGGGGGCGTCATTTGACAATCAGTGTCATGATCAATGCCTCGAGGACCAAAATTTGCCGGGCTTTTTTCTTTTAACCTAGCTGTTGCCCGTCGGAAGGGCACCTCTAACATAGCACTTGTACCATATAACACATAATTCTTTTCGGCCAATTACTCAAACAGGTGTTACTTCCTCCGTGACGGCCAGCCCGTATGGATGGAGTAGGGCATAGATAAAACTGAACCGCAGGACTCCAAGAACACCATGGCTCCTCTCACTGTTTGTGCTCTGCTTGTGCCTGTGTCAGGCAATGGAATTTCGTCTGGTGTGCAGAACAGTTATACAAAGGTTGTTCTGTAACGCATCCCATGATTCTACAGAGGTATAAGTCCCGCCCCTTTATAGGTGGCTAAAAAAAAAAAAAAAAAAAAAAAAAAAAACCCTCACGGAGCTGCCAGAGGGTTCATATTTAGTGTATCAGGAAACAATACCTTCCCGTAGGCATAAATTTTGAAACTATATTCTAATATGCACTCTTTTACGGTCTGGCATCGTCTTGGCTTAATTTATCGTCATGAAATCGATGTGTAAATCCATTTAAGGGCTGCACTGTCCCTCATCAACATTGACTCGTGCTCCGCCACGATCGTTCAATCCGGTTGAACTCTTACGCCCACCACCGTACGATACCCTGATATCGTGGCCCTGTGGCATCAGATATCGTGCGTCACTGTACTCGCATACTTATGCTGATTGACGGCGTCCATTTATTGTAGATGGTGGACGAATGACCATCAGTCTCTAATATCCTCTCCCCTGCTATCAGGATATATCCCTCCAGTGTTGGGACAGGGCTTTGCCAGCCGCCCACTGCTGGCACTGGTTTGCGGTTCAAATCGTTGGTCAAGAGGCACACTTCACCCATTTGGGGGATTGAGCACGGGTCTGAAGGATACTTGTGGTCATAGAAATCCGAGTTGCAACTCATGCTACATGCAATTCATTTGTGGAGGGAAGTGGTCTCGAGTTCTTCAATAGTTTGATGGCGATCACGCTGTATTAATGGCATTCAGAGTATATGGTTAAAGGGAAAAAAGAAAGAAAGAAAAAAAAAACCAGCCCTGTACTAATGCCTGGTATTCATCATTAAAGAGCGGGAGCCTTATTTTGTATGTTACGGTGCCGCGCCGCACTGGCTCATCATCATATGCTCGCTTCATGTTCAGCCCTCTGCGAGCAGCTATGATGACTTCTTCTTCTCTCGCGACTCGAACTCGGCTCTCAACTCTGCCATGGCTTCCGTCATATCACGCTCTAGATCCCGTGAAATGCCCAGGATTGGCTCTTTGCCTGCCAAACTATCCGTGCTAGTCGACCGTACCAGTTTCGCGCTGGCACGTCCCTGGCGTTTCGCCAGCTCTGCGCTCAATGCCGGCTTGGCAGGAGATGCAAAGAAAACAAGGCATGCGATGGTCCAGACAGCCCCGTAAAAGTATACACGAGACCATGCGCGCACGGAATCGGAAAACGTAAGCACGAGAAACGGCGTGGTAGCAAACGAGAATGTGAGCTGAGTAACCACAAGACTGGCCACATCGTAGTATTTTTTGCTCGGCGAGGGTTTGCCTGTAATGCCATCAAGAAAGAACGGGCGCACGAGGCGACGCAAATCTAAATCAGTAGGTTAGCGCTGAAGCATGACGCCTTTTAGATGACACAAAGGCTTCTGCAGTGGAGGAAATACGCACTCTTGGCGGCTGTCTGGATAAGACTGGCCAAAATGAATGTGAAATAGTAGCCAGGGTAGAAGCCATGCCAAAAAGCACTCGTGCCAAAGGTCATCAAGCTAGCTCGGAAACCGGGTTTCTTCCCCCTTGGCGTCACTCGAAGATACACGTAGTTCCGTAACCAGTTGTTTGTGTTCATGTTCCAGCCTGCCAGATAACCACGTGGGTTTTGAGCGGTCTCGACTGCCCATGGATCAACGTTTTGCAAGCGATTCCAAAGAACCTTGCCCGTTACGGGGTCAAACCCATTGTAGCCAAGACCAGCCAGGATGCATGAGCCTTCCGTCAAGGTCCAGACGCCGTAGTACTTGAATCTCGCCACTAGATTGATGATGTACATGATCCAAACACGGCGCCACAGGGCATGCCGTACGTATGTTTCCTGCAGCATCTCTTCATGTCCATATTTCGCGGAGAAAAACACGAACAGGGCAATCCATAGTAGTCCAGATATTGCCTTCAGCGTGGCAGGAGTACCGCTGCGTGGGATCTTTCTTTTCTTTCTCGAGGGTGGTTTCATTGAGGGATCAACGTCAGAGGGAACCTCGAACATGGTGGTATCGATCCAGCGACGATATTCTGCGTAATCGAAGGCAGGTCCGGCAAACAGTGACGGAAAGAAGAGAATGTATCCAGCATAATCGAGTAGGCCTGGGAGCTGGCGAATTGCCCGGTCTCTCTGGAAGTCAGAGAGCAATTCATCCGATAGTTGCCCGTCGGCAACATTCCAGCAAAAGGCGCTGAGCTTCATCACCATGACCATCTGAGCGCCTGTAATATCGACGGAAGAAGGACTCTGGGCAGCTTGACGCTTTATATGGCTCAGGGACATGTGCCCCATGACAAAGAGAAATCCCAGCCATGGCATATATCGACTGCTGCGCATAAACTTTGCAATCAGGTAAGTACCGCCGGCGCTGACAAGTATGGTCCCAAGGCCATCCCAAAGATCGAATAATCCCACTAAATAGAAAATTGATGTGCTTGAAGACGAGTTGGCCAAGGAGCATAGGGAGGGTTACTGCACAAGGAAGGAGAAATCACACACCTGACTATAAAAATGTTCTTACGTGCTGGTTTCGCATCGGGCATACGCTTCAGCAGTCCTGCCAATGGATAAGATAACAAAAACGAGAAGATCAGTTTCACTAGATTGAAACCTTTTGTGTCAGGTTTTCTGTTATGAAACGCCATTACGTCAAGGACAAAATCAGACTCACATTCGTCCGGCGACGCGCCAACTATTCTCGAGAGTGCCTCAAAAGCTGAAAAGATTCATGTCAACTCAGAAGAAACAGGCCTTGGCGTTTTGGCCGGCAATTTTGCGAAGAACTTACGGCGATGTACAAGATTGAGCATCTTGGACGTCGGAGGTTATCCGCACAAGGGCCACGGGCATGCGGAAGAAGCTGCGACAGTTTGGTACGTCATATGCACACAAATGGTGTTTTCCAGCTACTTTGCTGCTTTGGACCAGGGTTTAAGCGATATGCCAAATGGAGGTCAGCCAGGCAGGAATTTTATCAGTATCGATTAGGCCTTAGTCAGCTCAGAGCACGTTCACGATTCATACCTAAGTACTAGTACCTGAAGTACCTAGGTGCCTAGTACTTCCCTGAGTAGCCTGCTTAAGTATTGCCAAAGTAGCTCTAATTATCGCGCTGAGATTTGGTCTGCTAGTAGACCTTTGCAGTGTAACTAATGCACTATAAAAATCGGAGATAACTACATTGTAACAATGTATGACTAAGCCAGGTAGGTAGATGGTATTCATCATAAATGTCAAAGACTAGAGGTCTTGTTGCTTTAGCAGTAAAGAGTGTAAGTCCAATGCTGCGAAAAAGATTGTTTCTATTAAAGACCATAAATGAAGTGTGCAGATTGCTGGTAAGAATGTCGAAAAATTTGTCAAATGAAATCCGAGCTTCCTTCTTCGCGGAGGGTACAAGTACATTGTGTAAGTGCACAATGGACAAGAATGTCCCTCTGCGCAGCTCTATTTCAGGGTTAAAGGCTTTGCGGAAAACTACATATATTGCAGACACTGAAAGGATAAAAAAGAAGAACGACAAAACGAAAGAAAGAAAAAAGAAAGGAAGAAAAATAGAAGAGGATCGAACCCCATCTCCAAATAAATATAACGCTAAAGAACCAAGTCCCCCCCTCCGGCCCCTCTCTTTATTCGCCCAAGCAAAAGAAACGACAACGTTCCTTTACGTCCTCTTTGTCTCTGTATCTCCACGTCTCGTGTCCCAAAAAAAGTCTAAGGGACTAGTCAAAAAATTGAACGTCAAATACATCTCATTCCTAGAACTCCCGACACTTGCATAAAAAAAATCAAGAAAAAAGGGCTCCTGTACTACTCGTTATATGTTCTCCATCTGTGGCCCAAAAGTCCTGCACAATCAACGACTTTATGTTCCATGAAAAAAAAAAAAAAAAAAAAAAAAAAAAAGCATCTTTGAACAATGATTCGAGATAGCAGGCTTGAAATAGAGGCTAATTGAGCTTCTGCTTGGGTAGCCACGTTTTTTGCTCCCGCATAGCACTTTTGCGTCTTTTTCGTTTTGCTGACTAGTGATGCCGCTGGCATCGACGGGAAATGTTTTCACAATCTTCAGGCACCCATGGCTGGAATTTTCTTGCCTCGCTTGCCGAGAAGGGTGGCGTTCTCCAGGTTTAATTCAAAGGGCCCTTTCTGTTTGTTTCGGTCCCTCACCTGTTGTCTGGCCGCGGCTGTGACAGCTGCTGAATGCTGGCCGTAGCCCTTGTCTTTAACCCTCTCTCGCTCCCGGCCACGAGCCTGAGCTTCTTGATCTCGAAGGTTGGTATTTTGCATGCTCTGTTCCAACGCGTGCGTGACGGTTTTGCTTTTGCTGGTAGAGTGCAGGTCAACTTCCATCTCGTCTACACCCCCTTTTCCTCCCTGCTCTTCGTCTTCGTCCTCTTCTTCTTCATCCAATCCGTCGAGTGGCTTGGCCATGGCCCCGGCGACTCGGCCTCCCGCTTGAACTCGGCGCTTGCCCTCTTCTTCTTGACGATGAACAGCATAACTGACATCAAAGACTTCTCGTAGATTGACGGCACCGGGTGACCGGAAATCGTATCTTTTAGCATCAAACTTGCTCGAGTCAAAGGCTCGAAGAATGGCCTCCGACTTCTTCTTCTCTTCCTGCGGTGTCGGTCCTGTACCCATGATCCATGGGTGAGCGAGGAATTCCCGAATGGTGAAGCGCTTCTCGGGATCAACGGTCAGGAGGTGACTAATCAAATCTTTCGCCGAACTTGAAATCCCATCCCACCATGGCGACAGAAAGGTGTACTGTCCCCGGGCGACCTTCTCCGTGAGCACTTCGATACTCTCGTCATAGAAAGGCGGAAAGCCGCAGAGCAGGGTGTACAGCACGCATCCCAAGGCCCACATGTCGACTGATTTGGAGTAGCGTTCATCCTTAACAATCTCGGGTGCGGTATAACCAACAGTTCCGCAAGGTGTCATGGTAGAGTTCTCCCAGACGATTTTTGACAAGCCGAAATCAGCAATCTTAATCTCGCCAATACCTCCCGCACCCTGCCCAGCGAGAAACTCGCCTTCGTCCACCTTATCTTCGTCGCCAGGCTGCTTCGGCTTTTCAACTCTAGAGGGAACAAACGGAATGGGGTAAAAAAGGATGTTTTCGGGTTTGATATCGCTATGATGATGTGGTTAGATGTGAAAAGGCGACGCAATCAAGAGATGTGAGAAAAGAACATGTGCTCACCGATGCACCACGCCCCTCTCTTCGTGTAAGTATTCCAGAGCTCTGGCCACCCGAATAATAACGTGCCGAGATAGCTCTTCACTGAAATATGTAAGGCGGACTATCTGGTGGAACAATTCCCCCCCTGGAGCGAGTTCCAAAACTATGTAATAATACTGTTTGGACTCGGAGAAGTCAATCAGTTTGACGATGTTTGGGTGATCCAACTGGCGCATGATTTGAACCTCTTTCAAAATATTGGATCGCTACAGTGAGAGAAGGCGAAAAAAAAAAAAAAAAAAGTCAGTAATCGTGTTCAGACTTGATCAAGTATACTCCATCATGTCCAGCGACAGTCACAAAAGAAGTAAATCAACACAGAGTAAAGCGAAGAAAAAAAGCAAAGTAATCAATATGATGAACGAAAGGAGATTGGTCATTTTGCGCACCTCTGCTGCTTTCGGGGCCCGCTTGAATTCTGGATGTAGGTGCTTGTCACCCTATTCGGGGAGTAAATCCCTTTAGGTTGGTAACCGTTCAATAATAGACGTGAAGCGACTTGCGCAATGGAAAGCAGCGCGAACGCCGGAAAGGCAACATCCGACAACAACTTCGAAATGCACGTGGGAAGAGGGGAAGCATGCATGAGGGTAGGGAAAGAGAAAACCATTTCTTCTTTCTTTCTCGAAAAAAAAAGGAAAAAGAAATAAAAGGAAAAAGAAACAAAAGAAGAGGAAAAAAAAAATGAAAAAATAACAACATGCACCCATTGCAGTTCGAAAAAAAAAAAAAAAAAAAACTTACTTGTGCATTATTCATTTCATACTTGCGAACGACTTTGATGGCAACTTCACCGGCGTCGCCTTGCAAGTCACGGGCGCGATATACATTGCTGAACGCACCATCGCCCATCTTTTCAATCAAATGCCATCGTTCCAAGCCAGGGTACCGTGGGAATTTACTTCTGCTTGCATTTTCTTCAGCAACCAATTTGGCGAGGCTTGCGTCATCGACACGCTTGGTGGATGCACTTCTTGACTTGTCCTGAATGTCTTGATGCTGTTCAACGCGGTGAGCCGCGGCGTGGGCTGCTTGGGCGACACGGTTAGCACCATCTCCCGGAACTCCGGAATAGGCTTCCTGAGGTTCCCTGGGAGGAATGTGCTGGTGTAATGTAGGATCTGAAATGTTCAATTTCTTGTCGTTGGTAGGTTGTGGTGGAGGTTGAGCAGCGGCAGAGTCATTCTTGCGAAGGGACTCGTCATTCAAATGAACAGTACGTGCTTGCTTGCCTGGAAAGAGAACACGTTAGAAGGAAGAAAGACTTCATTCGGAAACCGTTTGACAATGCCATGCGGGGAGGTGAAGGAGAAAGGGGGCGGGGACGTATGCCATCATCGCTAGTCAGTGCAGGGGAAACTGAGCGTGGATTTTGACATGGTCTCGTGGCAACGAACAGAAATGAGTGGGTGAGTGGGCTGGATGCATGCATGCAGGCAGAAACATACCATGGCGGATAAAATTCTTGAGCTGCTGGATTGTCGACATGGCGGCGGTCAAACAAAGATGTCGCCGGCAAGCGACTCGTCAAAACACCTGGGCAAGCGTGTGATTGATGAATCCCGCGCTCTCAAGAACGGGAGCTGCAGTATCGGCGCCCAGGGTCGTGAATGAAGGGCTGTGCAAGCACAAAAGATCGGATGCCAGTACCACCACCGAACTCAAATGGTGCCAGGCGGTGCCAGGCGATGACCTGCGATGGGTGAAGCGGGGTTTTGCGGATAATCAACCGGATGCGCGAAACAGACTATCGCAGCTCGAACCGGAGTCTTGAATGGAAATACGATTGTGGATTTTTCGGCTCTTGGAAGGGTGAAGGATGATGGCTGGAAGAAAGGTCTGTTTGTCGAAACAAAAAGGAGTAGAACAGATGTGCCAGTGGTGGTGCGATTCGGAGATGCGATAAAAGTAACGACGGCAGAAGCAGAAGTGTGTGTGTGTGTGTGTGTGTGTGTGTGTGTGTTTGTGGGAAAGGAAGAAACAGAAGGTGCGGTGGCGCGTGTGGTGTCTGGTGGTGATTTGATTGACGTCTGGTCTGGGCTGGTTTGGTAAGTAATGTGGATGGACCAGACATGAAAACCGCAAGACGAGCCAGAGCCAGGCTGCTTACGGATCATGCAGCGGTATTCTTGGGATAGGAGCGGGAACAGAAAGATGGGCACGGCAGCATAGTTTTTTTTTTTTTTTTTTTTTTTTTTTTTTTTTTTTTTTTTTTTTTTTTTTTTTTTTTTTTTTTTTTTTTTTATTCTTCCTTGATTTTTTCTTGTTTGTCGCTGGCAGGCTGGCAGGCTGGCCATGTCAAGCCTGCATGCGGGCTACAGGTGCAGCCAGAGGCCACTGGGCGGCCACTGGTCCCTTGGATCATTGATGGCAGACTTGAGGCCAAAAAGTGGGGGCAGCCGCAGCTCGGCCTTTCGAGATGAGGTCACCAGCGCTGGCCAGAGTCCGGGCCAGGGAACCCCCGTCCAGCCCAGTGACGCCAAGTTCATGCTGGCTGGCTGCTGGTTTGCCGCACCAGAGGCACCAGACATCTGGAAGGATCACTTCCAGATCAGGGCACTCAGATACCAGTTGACCTCCCCGATAGCAGCCTGCCGGCCCCGCGTTTTGCGCGCCGACTGATGAATGGGAATCAGACAATCAGAGGGAGGCGAGTCCCCTTCCCGCTGCGAATGGAACTTCCAGCATCAGCCCGCACGGTTTCATCACCGGTTCCATGGAGCCGCACGGTCATGACGGAGGCCAACGATGAGCCCCATCCGCCAAAGTCCTGATGGGTGTCCGATCATGGTGTCATTTGGTGACGCTGCCCGACGGCTCCCCTCCATCGCTCCTCGCCCCTCCAGGGCCCCTTTACGGCTCTCCAAGGCTGATTCAGCCCCAGCAGTGCCGCTTTGGTCTTTCCAACTGCGAGTGCCGGTGCCAGTTGGCAGTTGGCAGCGCCAGGTGGACGTCTAGACCCGACTGCCGCCCATTGTCGCGGGGAAAGAAAAAAAAAAAAAAAAAAAAAAAAAAAAAAAAAAAAGAAGACGAAAATCGTCACCGCGACCTCAGGCGCCTCTTCCCCCCTACCTTGCTGAGTTCGGCCCTGGCGTCTTGGCAAAGAAGAGAATGACGGACAGAGATACGTCATGGTT
This sequence comes from Claviceps lovelessii, assembly GCA_018360185.1. NCBI lineage: Eukaryota > Fungi > Ascomycota > Sordariomycetes > Hypocreales > Clavicipitaceae > Claviceps > Claviceps lovelessii. The sequence goes on from SRPU01000290.1 coordinate 13,870, forward strand.
CCAATTGTCTCCAGTTGGTCCAATCCTGGCCTCACCAATCACGCCTTGCGCTCGCGCGCCTGGACCGCCGAGAAGGCTGGGTCTGGACCACTCTTGTTGCACGTCAACGTGGAAAGGCAAGTCTAGACCCTTCCAGTCTTCTGGACATTCCTGGACATGCTATCGTCCGGGAACGTGGAGACGGGGCCGAGGGGCGGACTCGACAATCTCGAAGCACGATACGAGATGCGGCGTCGACTTGAGTCCCCCTGTCTATTTTCTGAACTGTTCTGGCCTTTAAATCCCAGGGTCGTGGACACGATTCTTCTTTACGTTCAGTCCGGCATTACAGTTTCTGGAAGCCAGACTTGTACGCCTCGCCTCTCCACCCCAAACATCTCGATAGGCTTCAAATCATGACCAATCAAGTTCCACGACCGCCATGCTTTTTTTCAGGTGACCTTTTTTGCTGAAACGGGACCAGACATACGAAGTAGATACCTAGCTTAAGCAAGAAGTATGTAAATCTGTAAGTACCAGCCAGCACACATGGACAAACCTGGAACTGGCCTTGGCTTCCTTGGAGGCTTTGCGCTACACAAAGAACTTGCTCAAGAAGCCCACCCGCGGCAGACAAGATCAGGAAACTTCGCATATCAAGGTACCTGGAGCCCTCCTCGGCGGTTTGATCAGATTACGTCAGGCAACGCGTTGACATCGTGGCGCGTCCTAACGAGTTCCGAACACGCGCAACTATAATGGCCATGGCTGGATAACGATCATCAAGAGGGCCAGACCAGACATGACCCGCCTACCAGAGATTTCGCCTCATGGCACTTACAGTGAGCACAAGCTGCCGTCGAGTCTGGTAGAACCGACCACCTTGCAAGCATCGAACGGGCTCCCGTTGCAAGGACAAAAAGCGGCGATCATCACCAGATTGACCAGACCCACAACGTCTCCGGGCTTTTTTTTTTTTTTTTTTTTTTTTTTTTTTTTTTTTTTTTTTTTTTTTTTTTTTTGGCTCGTGGTGCTCTCATGGCCCTCTGAGCTTTGAACTATCCATCGTGACTTTGGCGCCTGATCAAATGATCGCCGACCAATTGACATCTTTTCCGTATCCTGAACCCTTCACCTGTTCCCCGAATAGCAGCAACAAAGCTGCCGTTTTTGCTCCGGGCCTCAACAGGAAGGGGTGATTTTTGGTAACGGTAGACAACCGAACTTGGAACTCTCCATGATCTCGCGTCACGTGAAAGCCCGAAATCTGGACCGACGCGCCTGCTAGGTACGAGCCTTGTTGGTACCTTTAATTCCTAATTCCATGACGAATGTCCTGTTGGGCGGTTTCACATGCACCATCCGAAATCATTCTGGGCGAACATGTTGTCCACGTGCTACGTGTATCTAGGTGTCTACCGAGTCAAGTCTCTATACCTACCTACTTCCTATAAAAAGTACTTCCCGCATCCTGCGGCCATACCGCGATGAAAGTCAAAAGTCTCATTGCTTTCGTCATACCTTGCAACACAGAGTACGACGCCAATTTCCTCCTTCCAAAAAGGCAATTGCCCTGTCCTTGTGGTTGAATGAACCACGCCAGTGTTGCGGCTTACAACAATCTCGATGCATGGGAAGAGAACATCGCAGACTACGTATGACCTGACAAACTTGATTCGATCGCGGAATTGACTCCAATATTGTACTTGTGCTGCATCCCCGCCAAGGCAGTCCTGGCTTGTGCGACGACACACACATATTGGTGGCAATGCCATTAAACATTGACGTAGGAAAACACATGTCCTGGTTTGCGCGGTGAACCAGCTTCAGAGAGATCCTCGGCTGTTCAGACAGTCATTGCAGAACACATCATGACGAGGACCACGGGCGGCATGATTTCACCCTCAGAATATGGCAAACGTACAACTTCCGGGCCGTCAAAGTCTTCCTGCCAGTTGATCCCAACGCCAAAAAAAAAAAAAAATGTTACATACAGTGTACGGTCCAGTAGAATCCCCACCCCCCTTTCGCGAAATTATGTAGTCAGAGTTCGGCGAAAAAAGAGAAAAAAAAAAAAACTCAAGAAAAAAAAAATCTATAACTCCTCAGTGTCCATCCCTTCGCCGTTTGCTTGTGTAGAAAGACTCTCCTTTTTGGGCATGGTGGCCTCCTTGTCAATCATTTGTCTAGATACAGCAACAATATTATCCTCAATCAACTCTTGTCCAACATCCTCCAAATGTTTCTTTGGATCGAGTTTGCCCACGTAGCGTGTCTTGAGTTGCTCTTTTGTCAACTCAGTCTCCTCCTTGACTCGCTTCTCATACCCATCAGCCAAACTGACAAGCCTTTGCAGTCGTTCCTTGTTCTTGGCGCCTTCTGATCGGAAGTCGTTCATCTCCAATGCCTCAGTCCAAACGTGCTTGTGGAGGTTCATCAACATGTTTTCTTCGAGGGCCGTCTTCCGGTAGTTGATGGCAATCGAGTAATAGTGTCGGTTCAACCCGTGAATCAAGGCCTGAATTGAAGGCTTGTTCAAGTGCCCCAAGTTGCTGGTGCTCTGCCGGGGTTCTTGGCCCATCATCAACAACTGTGGGTTGATGAGACGGAAGGCATCGATGACGACCTTGCCTTTGACAGACTGGATCGGATCGACGACGACGGCAACAGCGCGAGGGTTCAGCTGCTCGAATGATTGTTGGGTATTGATATCGACTGACGAAAGCCAGCAGCCGAAACCAGGATGTGAGTGGTACCAGCCTACCACTGATTCGGGCCTGTTCATAGAAGACAGATAATCAGTCTCAGACCTGTATGCGTTCGACGGTTGCTGAGTCCAAGGGAGGCTTACCGTCCTGTTTGCCGCAACATGTCCATCATCTTGGTCTGGAAAACAGGGTCGACAGCTTCGACACTGACTCCTGTGCCGCTCTGAGGCATGGCGAAAACGTCCATTACCTTGACCGTGAAATCATCCACGAATTCCCCCAGCATGAGACCCATGACTTCCATGGGCACACCGGCACGGCCATGTCGCAGCATCTTCAACAAAGCCAACGAGGAAATGTAAACGGTCTCGGAATTATCGATAAGACTCGTGTTATCCTGTAGAGACAAAAGTTTAGCAGGCCGTTGATTATCTGTAGCTCGCAAAGTCGGCCTTGAAGCTACACTTACCGTGCCGTGAGCAGCGCCTCCGATGCTCATACCACCGCCACCAAGCAGATTCCTAAATCTTTCCATGGTTGGGCTCCGCAAGCAGCAAGAAATTGAATTAAGAGTTTCAAAAAAAAGACAGAAAGAAAAAAGAAGAAGAACCACCGTCGGTGAGCCAAGTATAAACTCTTCGACGCAAAATGGTTCGTTGTGTTCGACGTCTGGCCCAGTAGAAGCTTTGCTCGGCTCGCGTTGACGCCAGCACCCGGCAGCCTGCTCAATAGTGACAAGCTGAGTAAGGATAGTCACGTGTAGCTTAAACTTCTGGTGGGTACTTCTTAGACACCCCAGCCACTTTAGCAAGATCCATATTTCACCAGACCCATTAACTTGTGGCTTGTAGCCCTCGGGACCACCGTGCATTTATATGTAAAGCATGTACCCTTTGCCCAAGTTGCGCCTAGTGAACCGTCGCGACTTTCTTGCGACGCTCCGCTTTACGACTTTAGTTCTCGCACCTCTTCATCGCCCCGACAATGTTATTTCCACTTTGAGGGAGCACTTGATACCCTTTGAGTATTTCAGATACGCTCCTCATCAAGTCCTTGCGCGATACCGAAGTCCTTGTTTCAACGAGACACTCTGCTTTCTTTTTTTTTTTTTTTTCGCGATGGGGGATTCTAATAAAGTCCAGCTGGGCTCCATGGCTCTTAATGAGTCGTCCCCCAAGAAAGTTGCATACTTTTACGACTCAGATATCGGCAACTATGCTTATGTAACTGGGCATCCTATGAAGCCTCACCGAATACGTCTGGCCCATAGCTTGATTATGCAGTATAATTTATATTTGAAGATGGAAATTTACGTGAGCATTGCCACCTATTACGGCCCTTATCGAGCCGATAAAAACAGAATCTCGCTGACTGGTCTCAAGCGTGCCAAACCCGCGAGTCGAGGAGAGATGACCCAGTTTCACACCGATGACTATATCGATTTCTTGCAAAAGGTTACCCCCGATAACATGGACAGTTATATGCGCGAGCAGGGTAAGTACAACGTCGGTGATGACTGCCCTGTTTTCGACGGGTTGTTCGAGTTCTGTGGCATCAGTGCTGGCGGCAGCATGGAAGGTGCTGCTCGCCTGAATCGACAGAAATGCGATATTGCCGTCAATTGGGCTGGTGGTCTGCATCACGCCAAGAAGTGTGAGGCCAGCGGTTTCTGCTACGTCAATGGTGAGTCTTCCATTAATGGTCTTATTCATGCTCCGTTCTTTCATTTAACACTGCAATCGGAACAGATATTGTACTGGGTATCCTCGAGCTTCTCCGATTCATGAAGCGTGTCCTTTATATTGACATTGATGTTCACCATGGCGATGGTGTTGAGGAAGCATTTTACACCACGGACCGGGTGATGACAGTCTCGTTCCATAAATACGGCGAATACTTTCCTGGAACCGGAGAACTTCGCGACATCGGTATTGGCCAAGGCAAGAATTACTCGGTGAATTTCCCACTCCGAGACGGCATCACGGACGAATCTTATAAATCCATCTTTGAGCCAGTCATTGAGAACGTCATGAAATATTACCAGCCAGACGCCGTTGTCCTTCAATGCGGAGGTGACAGTCTCTCTGGCGACCGTCTCGGCTGTTTCAACTTGAGCATGGACGGCCACGCTAATTGCGTGAGTTACGTCAAGAGTTTTGGTCTGCCGACTTTGGTTCTGGGTGGCGGAGGTTACACCATGAGAAACGTTGCTCGTACGTGGGCTTACGAGACTGGTGTATTGGTCGGGCAAGACATGGACCGAGTGCTTCCATATAATGAATACTACGAAGTGAGTCCCCTTCCTGTCTAGACACGTTCTTCAGAACACAATCCGCTGACCTTTCATGAAGTACTATGCCCCCGATTTCGAGCTGAATGTGCGATCTTCTAATATGGAAAACTCAAACAGTAGAGAGTATCTGGAAAAGATCACAGCGGCAGTCATCGACAACCTCCGCCAAACTGGACCAGCCCCATCGGTACAGATGCAAGAGGTACCGAGAAGGCCGTTCGGCGGCATGACGGACGAAGAAGAAGCCGAATTGGACGATTTAGACGAGGACGAGAATAAGGATGTGCGAATGACTGAACACCGCTGGGATAAGCATGTGGAGAACGGGGCCGAATTCGAACCTAGCGATGATGATGAGATGGCATCCGCCAATGGGGCCACTCGAAGCAGCAATAACAATCGCGCTCTGACCGACTTCCAAAACGCTGAGGCGACTGAGAATGGAGGTAGTAAATCGCCGAAGACCAAGCAAAGTTACAATAACAATGGGCCAGACGAAGGAGAAGGTCATGATGTCAACGACGATACGATTGAAGATGTCAATGTCGTTCAAGAGCCTGCTGTACCCGTTCTTCCCGAAGAAGACAAAGAGAAGCCTGAGCCTCAGAAGCAGACAGTCGACGCTGACGGTGATGTTGGTATGACGGACTCTGCCATTGCTGTGGAGGAGGCAGCCATCAAAGAGGAGGAAACTGAACCTGAGCCAGCTTCGGAGGCAGCAAAGGAGGGAGGACAGGAGGAAGAAAATGTCGCTGAGGCGGCGGATGGGCCGAAAGAATAACCCGTTGGTGGAACAATAGAACTCCGGGACAGGACTGAGCACATGTGGTGTTTAGGCGTAAGGTACACTATTTTTTAGGGGTTCTTTTTTTTTTACGTGCAAAAGTCGGCCTTTTTTTTGTTTTTTTTTTTTGTTTTTTACTCGGGGTGCTTGTTTTTGACAAAATTTAGAAGATCCTTGTCTGTTTATGCGCGATACAGTAATGAGAAACAAATCAAGAGGATCCCATGGGCCATCACCATGAGGCTGATGGTCGTCACCAGCCCCGCACCCGCCCAGCTAGCGTCGTAGGCACCGATATTCTTCCGACTGGAAGCTGCGAGACCAGTCACCAGATACGGGGTCCAAAATTTTGGTGATCGTCTGCGCTGCACTATCACCACCAACCCAAATCCTGACACCGACCGCACAATTTAATGCCTACCTCTAGCTTGACTGTCGAGGCCGGTCTTTTTTATATCTTCATGTAGCGACATTTGTTTTGAAAACAATCAATCACACTAACCTTTTCTTCTTCTTTCTTCTTTTTTTGGGGGGGCCAACTACCTACCTAGCCGTCACCTGTCAGCGTCATTGACAAAAGCGCCGAGTCACAATAACCACCCGCGATGCCTGCCCCAACGGCATCCGCCGCTGGCGGCAGCGAATCCGAGGCCGCGAAACTCGCTGTTTGGAAAGAAGCGCTTTACGAACGATGCAAAGAATTCGGTCCGGGCAATGATATGTTCTCGCAGGATGACCTACTGCGACTGGATGTCATTCCAAACAAGGATCTGCTGCTGTTGGCGCGTGTGGTGCAGTCGCTCAGCGATGATAAGCTGTTTATTACGATGAGGGAGGCAAGCGGCCAGGTTCTTTGGAAATGGAGGGATGCGCAAGAAGCTCACAAGTGAGTTTTCACCTCATCTACTCTCTGATTCGAAAAGAAAAAGAAAGGAAGAATAGAAAGGGACTGTCAGCTAACAAAAGTACTCCTATTTCTTTTCACCTCGTTCAGGTACAAACAGTGCTCCACCGATGAACAAGTCATGGTGTACTCCTTGATTGACGACTCGGGCGGCGACGGAATCTGGTCTCAAACGCTCCAGAAGCGCCTGAATATGCATGATTCGGTCTTAAAAAATGCTCTCAAGCAGCTCCAGACAAAGGGTCTTATTGCGCCATTCAAGAATGTCGAGCATCCTAATAAAAAGATGTTCATCAAGGCGTCTATACGACCGAGCGATCGCGCGACCGGAGGACCCTGGTACACGGACCAAAACCTCGACGAGGCGTTCATCGAGGAGTTGCAGCGCGTCGTCTTTGATTTCGTAAAACGTCAGAGCGGATACCTAAGCACGCACGGCGGCGCAGGTGCGGCGGCGAGAAGCCAGGTGCCCCGGAAAGGCGTGGTTCAGGGCGGAGTGGAAAAGGGCAAGAAGAGAGACGCAAGCGAAATGAGCAAACCGTCTGCCAAGGCAGTCAAGACAGCAACGGGTACGACGGTGAGAAAGGAAGCCGTGCGGCTGCCCCTGCCGGCTGGGTATACTGGCTACCCCACGGTACGAGATATCGCTCGGTTGCTTTCCAGCAGTGGCATCACAAACAACACCATCTTGTCTGAGGGCGACGTCAAGAAATTGGTGGATGTCCTGGTATGGGACAACCTCATCGAGCCGGTCAAAGTCGCCGGTAAGCTAGGCTACCGCGTCTCTCGTATCGCAAAGCAATCCACCGAAAGTTGGGCGGGGCGAGACGATGCAAGCGGGCGAGACGGAGGACCAGAGCCGTACATAAGTCCTTACACGGAGGCTCCGTGTGGGAAGTGTCCCGTCTTTGATCTTTGCGAAGAAGGAGGACCCGTGGGACCTAGCAATTGCGAGTACTTCAAAAGATGGCTCGGGAAGGACTTGGAATAGGAGCGAGTCTCCATAACGGTGGGGGCTTGTCCCATGTTGTCTGATATATCTGTTGCTTCTCCCGTATATGATGGATGGCTTGGTGGTTATACTCTTTTCCTCTTTTTCTTTTTTTTTGAGCGCATATTTACAACTTGACGGATCTACATGCATGGCTTTGGAGTTTTTCAGTCTCAAAAATTCTTCACTTCATAGAGGTCCTTAAATCTAGACCCGGGTATAAGGCAGGCATGGCTACGGCGTCAGTACATGATTGAATTGAAACATTTTTTTTTCGGATGAGGGGGGTTATTTGCAACCTGGACATATGTAACTCAATTTCTTGCTTCTTATTTTCATGCTCATCCTCGACATTCTCTATTCTTACAGGTAAGAGGAACTCAATTCCTTAAATCTTGACGCAACATTCCCATCGCCATCGGACCGCATACTATTAATTACATAAAAAATTGTACCTAGCATTTGCAGCCGTCGCTACCCCTGTATTTTCCACCCAATTTTCTTGTCCATTCGAATTACGAAGCAAAATTACAAGGCTAATCGATAGTCTTACAGCTCGCCAGATTTAACAATGGTAGGACGCTTGGAGTATTTCACGTTACCGCTCAGGGATCCGGTAGCCTCGATGGCTTTGACGACGTTCATCGACTCGTCGTCGGCAATTGCGCCGAAAACAACGTGCCGTCCGTTGAGCCACGGGGTGACGACCGTGGTGATGAAGAATTGCGAGCCATTGCTGGACAGTCAAGAAACGTCAGTCATCAAGTCAAAAGACATTTCCCAATCAAGGCTGTTTTTCACGAAGAGCTGGGTCAGGTTTTTGACACCAAGAGGCTTTCGCTTACGTGTTCGGGCCGGCGTTGGCCATGGACAAAAGACCAGGCCGATCGTGTGTCAGTTTGAAGTTTTCGTCAGTGAACTTCTCACCATAGATGGATTTGCCACCAGTGCCCTATGCATCATTGTTAATATATATCCACTTCTCCGTATGCGGATATAGACTGTCTTCAGGCCGACTTACGTTGCCGCGGGTAAAGTCTCCACCCTGGAGCATGAATTCGGGAATGATGCGGTGAAACGACGAGCCCTCATAACCAAAGCCTTTCTCGCCAGTGCAGAGCGCACGAAAGTTCTCGGCGGTCTTGGGAACAACATCATCGTAGAGATCGAAGTTGATGCGGCCAGTTTGCTCTATTCACAAGACTAGTCAGCATTACGTCGCATTCCGGGCCTCCACGGCATCACGTTGACATGGAATGGATCACAGGAAGTTGACCAGAGCTTTGCGAGATTGCAACCGAGATATTGCTTTCATGTCCGCAAAGGGCCGAATGCACCAGCTCTTCCATGATCTTGAAGCGCGCGAACTTTTCGCGGATCATGATGTGAAATCGGACAATGATGTGAATTCGAGATCGTAGATGATGTTACTAACCCTTGACAGTTGCGGTAGGCTTGCCGTCCTGGAAGACGGGACCCTCCCAAGTCAAATCGAAGAAGCTTGCGCCAGATCTGTCAGTAAAGCGACGGGCTCTGCATGGGGAAAGCATGAAACAGGACATACACCTTCTTGACCATGGCTGCAGACGTAACAGAAAAGTGGCGTGTGGCTTGGAATTTGCCGGCAGCAGATGCAACTTGCGGAAGAGAAAAGATGCGCGACCCGGGAGCGCAGAGGTTGTGGCGGGGCAGGAGGGGTCGAAGAAGTGTTGATCGCATTTTGAGATAGCTGGAGGGATAAGCTGGAGGGGTAGCTCGTTAGCTGTGCAAGTTCTGGTCATCATTGCGACCAATGACGGGTGGTTCTAGAAGGGGGCCGATCGATGGATGAGTGCCACGTCTGCCTTCTGACATAGGGCGGGTTGACTCGGCGAGCCTTGATGAAATTTGCCGAAAGGGAGAAGGACGCAATCAAGGCCGGCCTCTGAGGCAAGTCGGACGACCAAGCTATTCGAAGCATATCGCGACTTGGCTGTGACGTGGATGGGCGCGCTCTTCAGGGACGGGTTGATGGGTGCTGAACCCTCGTCAACCCGAGTTTTGCCGCAGCTTCTCTTGGAGCAGCGGACTGTCGCTCGCAGGAAGTAAAAA
>SRPU01000291.1:0-23555 GCA_018360185.1 Claviceps lovelessii
GCCGCTGATACAAAAGTTGACTTGAAAAAAGAAAAAGAAAAAAAAAAAAAAAGAAAAGAAAAAAAAAAACCTCATCCAGCTGTTGTCAAAATATACGACGTAATAGAGCTCATGCGCTCGCTCGTCAGCTTCAACGATATTCTCAGAAATTCTCGCGCCACCTCGGGCTCCTCCTTTTGCAACCTCTTCCACGACTCGCAATCCATCAACCATACCACGCAGTCCCTCTCCACAAGCGCAGTGGCCGTCCGTTTCGTCTCGGAGAAAAAGGGAAGCTCGCCACACGTCGTGCCCGCTACGATGCTCTCGCACAGCCAGCCCTGTGGCAGGTCGTACTCGGCCCGCACGATGCCCCGCTCCACCAGGTAGAATCCATTGGCCTGCTCGCCGCGCCGAAACAGCGTCGTGCCGGCCGGATACTCCTTGCGCGTGAAATACGGCGTCGCCTGGAACCAGAAATCCTCATTCTTGTCACTCAATCCTTGGAAGATCTGGAGCATCAGCCGCAGAGGCTCGTTGAAACTCTGCCACTTGGACGGATGCGGAACCTCGAAGCTCGTCAGCGCCTCTCTTGCCGCTTCGACCAGATGATTTTGTCGGGGAGAGTTGAAAGGCGGACCAAAGGATGCGAGTGAGGCAGCATGGTCTGCTGGTGTTGCCGTCGGTGTCGCCGTTGCCGTTGCCGTTGCCGTTGCCCCGGTAATCGGCACATTGCGACTCGGTGTGACAAATCGTTTGGCCCAGTTGGCGTCTTCCTGGCCGGCATAGAGCGTTTTGAGCAATTCGTTTTCGCAGCTTTCCAGAGCCGAATTGAGGTTGGGGAGCATCATGACTTCAATCTTGTCATTGTCCAAGCCGACCGCTCGCAGACTTCGTCCTAGCTGGCTTTCGGCATCGACTCCGCTGAGGACAAAGATCACCCCCTTCTTGTCGAGAAGCCGGCTGATTGTGTTGAAGGCCTCTCCTGCAGAATAATCGAGGCCGGTAACGTGCCACAAATCCAGAACAAGGAACTTGATGGGCTTTCGTGAAAAGGCCGCATCATGAAGCAACGCACGAATCTTCTCCTCCACGCTCACAATGGTTCCGAAGAACAGGTACCCCGTGAGCTTCATGATGAAAATCTGCTGCCCAACCTGATGGAGGTAATGATGCTGCGACGGATTACGCCGGACCGTCGAGCTCACAATCCCACCATCGTAGCTTCCTCGCACAGCCGACACGCGGGATGTCTGGATGATGAGAGAGACGAAGGCCAGTAGAATGCCCACACCGATCCCCACGACAAAGTCGTGCATCCCCATGACAAGGACAATGACGATGACGGTCAGGTATTCGGCCATTTTGAGTTTTTTCCGCGGGAGCCAAATTGCTTCCAAGAGAAGCTCGAATCCCAGATCGAAAATGAGAGTTCCCACCATCATGACGGGAATGAAGCCGATCAAGGTTGGGCCAAGCATCATGACGCCAAACGTGACGGCGGCCAAAAGGTAGCCCGCGAGCCGTTTGTCTCCACCAGACCGCACGAAGAAGACAGTGTTGGCATAGACCAGATAGTTCTGAATGCTGCCCACGCATCCGGACAGTATGTTGGAGTAGCCGTGTAGCCGCAGCTCCTTGTCGAGGTCAGCATTGTCTTCGCCCGTGTTCAGGGCCAATGCAGGCACATTGATGGGAACATGAAGAATGCCAAAAAAGGTCAGCGCCATCATGGCAGGCACCACCTCGATGATCGCGTCCCAATGTACGAGCTTGAACTCTGTTGGCGTTTTCATTAGCGTTGATGACAAGGAAAAGCCGCCGATCAAAAGACGACATGTAGATCAACAAAGACGGAGAGGAGCGAAGGGACTCACGATATAAAGTATAAAAGTACCACCAAGGTTCTTCCGGCGGTGGGCCAGCAAAGATCCATCCTTTGCGCCGCAAATCATCCGTCTCGAGAGCATCAATGGAAAGAACAAAGGTGTAAAATACAAGAGGAATGGCAAGAATATACAACGGAAGAAAATACTTGGACCGAACCGTGGACTGCCCATAAAACAGAATGACGGCTAGTACGAGGGGGAAAATCCACAAGAGGAGCGTATCGGCCTGCATGAGCTTGTTGAACGTATCGAGATTGTACTGCAGGTTGCCGTCCAGACGCGCCGAGACCTCGAATCCCGTCGCGACAAGAAACCAGCCCACACCTCCGATGCAGCCAATGAGGATGTGCCTGGGAATGAAACCGACCATGTACCCAAACTTGAATCTGCCCATGAGATAGAAGACCAGTCCCGTCATGATGGAGCTCAGGGCGTAAGCGACAATTGTGGTTGCAATCACGGCATCCGGGTGATCATCTCCAACATTGTCCGTGATCTTCTGGGCCATGTTGTGAAAAAAGGGAACGACTTCGATCTTGTGATGAGCATGTTAGCGGCGAATTGGTGTTGGGAAATTGAAAGGAGATGACCTCGGGGAGAGAGGAAAAAAAAAAAAAAAAAAAAACTTACCAGCTCGGACCCAACGGCCCCACGAAAAATACTGCCAGAAGAAAATGTGATTTGTGCCACAATTGTGCTCACATAGTAAATGGATATACCTGCCGAGCCGAGATGGGAGAACAGTTGATTTCCCAGCGGAAACAAAATCATGCCTGCCGACCAAAAAGGGTTAGAAAACCGAGAAAAAAAACCCCCCCCCGTCATAACTTTCTTGTGATACGTGTACTATACCGTAAGACAAGGCGTCCAGGATGTTGAGTAACAGTCCAACAGCCACAGCGGGCAGGCAGGAGATAGGTTCCACAACAACGTTATTCCAAAGAGCCTTCCGATTCCAACGATGCGGATTGACTGCTAATTTGATGGCATGTGCTACGTGGCCCTCGACCTGCTGACCACGGTCGAGTATCCGGCTGCACCAGTGCTTGGTCCGGCCCGTCTTTTGGCGTTCGATATCGCTCATGTCGTCGTGCTCATCTGTAACATGGCCGAGAAGAGGTGTCTGCTCGGTGGCGCGAGCAGCCGCATCGCTGATTCGCCGTGGCTGTGCTATCTCGTATTCCGAAGTCTCTTGTCTCTGTTTTGCCTCGCCGACCGCAGCAAGACCCTCTTCTGTCGAGGTGGGACTATCCGGTCGCACAGACTGTGGCGACGAGTTTCTCAAAAGATTGGATAGAACCGAAGGACCAATATTTTCGACGACGTGGTCTTCGTCATCTTCCTCTGGCGATTGGGGCTCGGATACTTCGAAGATGGTATGCGAGACATTGCAGTCATCGAGGCGGTCGGTCCCATCGAGAGCCGCTGGGTTGAACAAATCGTGGATGGGAGCTCGGTTTCGGTGCAAAAACGAAGCACGGCGGGAGCTTGGGCCGTCTGAAAGCAAATAGCTGGCAAGCTCGGCGGTGTCTTGGCGAACGCTGCGGGCATTCTGCTCGCTGTCAACCGGAGCTTTTGTTTTAAATGTCAGAATAGTTGAAGAAAATGAACGCACGAAGATAGAAAGAAGGAAAGAAAAGAAAAGAAAAGAAAAGAAAAGAAAAGAAAAGAAAAGAAAAGAAAAGAAAAGAAAAGAAAAGAAAAGAAAAGAAAAAAATAAAAAGAAAAGAAAAGAAAAGAAAAGAAAAGAAAAGAAAAGAAAAGAAAAGTCAAAGCCAAAGCCAAAGACGGGTATGTACCTAGGTGATGACCGCGGAGCGAGGCGTGAATGTAGGATCGAAGAGGTTCTCGATAGGCTTTCGGCGAGCCTGCAGAGGTTGAAAGTCGATGTGGAGAATCATCATGTGAGCTGGCCGCATCGAGATCATCGTCGCGGGTGGACTGCTGCTGCATGTTGGGCTGCGAGGAGAGGCTGGAGGACCTGTTTCTCCAAGGGGAGAAGTTGAGAATCGAGGAGGACATGATGGGCCGTCCCACTGATGCCACGCTTAGAAGCGTCAATCAAAGCCCTCTGTTGTCTCGTGCGAGCGCAGAGCATTCGGGTATGGTTTTGCCAGTCCCATCAAGGTCGCATTGGCACAGCGGGTGATGGTCGAGAGAAGTCGTGGTCTACATGTGGTTTGTATTTGGAGTTGCGCCAAGGATGTGACGGCACTAGAGAGAATGATGTTAGATTGCAAGGACAACGGCCATGCGGGTCAGGTCGGTTGGACACGCAGGGACGTAGAGTTGTTTGGCAATTTCAGGCTCAGGCTCGGGCTCGGGCTGGTGAGATGATGCTGTTGGTTTAAATGGTGGAAGCGTAAAGTGTTGGAGAGTGTGAGCGTGGTGAGAGTTGGCGCAAAGTTGAAATGCATTTGGAACGTCTGTGCTGCCAGATAAGACATGCATCGCATTTGATTCACCAGCAGCCGGCCAAAGCGCCGATCGCTGGTCTGGCGAGTGGGTCCAATCCTCCAAGCTCCAAGCAAGCATCCGTCAACTTGTCCGGAGACAGGACAGCACATGCATCCGGGCCTGCGAGGCGGCCGGAGCAAGATGGGAGGGAAAGTGCGCGCAGACAAAGACGTCAACTCCTTGTCATATGAGGCCATGGCCAGCCCTTTTGCCGCCTGTGGTCGAGTGACGTTGATCCAGCATGCAATGACACCTCGTCTGCCCAACCAGAGACGGGCCCCGGCCAGCTCTTTTGGCCGGCTGCATGAAATCCAATCATGCACTCCAGCTTTCTCTCTCTGTGCCGACTGGCTGCCAGCTGTCAGTGCAGTGTGCAGTGTGCAGTGTGCAGTGTGCAGTGTGCAGTGTGCATACAGTACACACACTGTATACAGTATACTCTATGCATACCAGACAACGCCTGCTACCTGACGTAATGAACCACACACTTGACGCAATTCGCAATCTGATTCACCCGTGATGCTGCCAAATAGCTCCCACCAAGACCCATCAAGTTGGGAGACAACGAACACAGTTGTCGCGGCGACGCCATGACCGAATTCCAGGCTGCCCTTGCCGTTGAGACAGGCCCAAGGCACACCGATGCAGAGCTGAAGCAGAGTCCGCATGGTAAGCACGACATGTCAACACTGCAGTCTACTGCCAAGAGAATAAGGGCATCTCCGTACCTCCCAACGAGGTGTTACCAACCAACCGGCCCGTTGTACAATATACATTAATACGATGGAATAGACTACATGAGACCCTCTCTGCAGGGGTTGAAACGAAAGACGAACCACAAACAAGGGAAAGCAAAAGAAGGAAGATGTTAAAAACAGGAATATACATATATCATCCCAGTCTCTTGCACCAAAATCACATCCCCCTCTCCTGCACCACCCCCTTCCAACCCCTCTCAACAGCACCCCAATACTGCCGCGGATGCATCCTCATGTGTCCCACATGGCCACTCCCCTCAAAAACCTCCGCGTCCACCGCCCATCCTAGCCGCCTCGTCTGCGCAGCGTGCTGCTCGATATCCTCCCACAAGATCAGGTCATCCGCCCGGCCATACAAGTACAGCCTCCGCGCGCCCGTGCTCTCGAGGTGGCTCTGGTTTATGGCCCATATGCTCCATGCGCCCGCGCTCTGGCGCCCCATCAGCCAGCCATGTAGCAGCGTGTGCAGCAGCAGGAAGAGTCCCCATATGGTCTGCGTGAGGAGGAAGGGCCAGGGGAACCAGGCTGCCGTGCCGAGGGCCATGGCTCGAGACCAGCGCGAGAGATTGCCGAGGGAGAGATGCGTGCTGCCGGGGGTGGAGTCCATGATGAGGAGGTGATGCGGCATGGGGCGGTGGTGTGTCTCGCGGTAAGCGTTGAGGGTGGCGGCGTAGTTGACGGCGCCGGTGTTGGACATGGTGTGGACGAGGATCCGGGCGTGCTCGTGGTCGTGGTCGCGGTCGTGGTCGTGGTCGTGGTCGTGGTCGCGGTCGTGATCTTGGTGTTGGTGTTGGGTGGGTGGAAAGAGGAGATTCACCACGGGCAGCATGTGCTCGGTTCGTTGACGGAGACTGGAGAACATGGCCCTGGAGATGGGAGAAAGGACGACAATTTGGTTTGCGTACGGGAACAGGGCGCGAAATCCATCGGCATACTTGGCGACGTGCCTGGGAAGGCCGTCTCCCCAGCCGTACACGAGGACCGTGGTGGGATCATGCTTGTGTTGCGGGGGAACGGCCTGTCCCTCTTGAAGCGCTTCGCCGGGACGGCTGAAGATTTGGTCTGAGTGGGACGTGAAGCCCGGAAACTTGGGTATCTTGGCTGACATGGCCTTGATTTGCCGATGGAAAAGCAGTAAGAACCTGCTGTTGGGACTCAGGCGATGAAATATAAACTGGTGATTTGAGGAGCCTTGCGATCAAAGATACGTGTGAATTGTGCTCTTCTCTTTTTCTTTCTTCTGTTTCGTTTTTTTTTTCTTTTCTTTCTTTCTTGTTACCGAGCCGGGAGCACAGGGCCTTGCAAGAACCAAACCCAAACTCGAGATAGTATACAGCACATTCTACCCGCTCACGAACGACAAGCGCGAGCGTCTTTTCGTCTACGTATTTATAACAACCAAAGGAAGTCAGTGTGCTCGGTATTTCGGTGGAGCCCGTCAGGCGAGCCCGCGCAAACGGAGTGCCGGCGACGATCAAAACCACGCTTGACAAGGGCGAGCATGACTCTCAGCAATTTGGTAATCCCTGAACCCCAACGGATTTGCGCTTGTCCATAGTAACTGTCCCATGGATCGGCTCCCAAGCGCGATCCCGATCAACAACCGCCGACGAACAGGTACAGTACAACGAAGCGGGCCCGGATAGGAGGACACTCGAAATCGGTGGGCCGACCGGCGTTGAGGGTTCAGCGCCAAGATGGCGGTGCCGAGGTCCGGAGAATATGGGGAAAAATCAGTCTCCGTACAAAGTACGGAATAGGCAAAAAGGCCGACCACAGGATCTTGAAGCGTAGTCTAGCGTCTAGCTTGGCAAAAATTGTCCCATCCTGCAGCTTCCAGGAATATTAACGCGGTCGGTTTTTTTTTTTTTTTTTTTTTTTTTTTTTTTTTTTTTTTCGTTTTCCTAAACCGTAGGGTCTGGGACGGGCGGTCCTATATTCGAATCTGGTCTGATGTGGCTCTTGTTCCGGGCCTGGCCGATCATTGCAAAAGAGTTTGATGAGCGCCTCGGCCGCGGTTAAAGAGCGTCGGGTTGTACGCGGCAGGGCCCGAATCCCTTGTGAAAATCCTAGATGTGTGCGTGTGCATCCTGAAGACCCCTTTGGAGCAGGCACGAAATGCTCCATCGGTTCCCGAACCCATGCTCAGTTCATTTCTGGACGGACCTGAGCTGCTCTCTCATGATGGATCCGTGCCAGAGGCTGTTGCCATGCCATGGGGGATGGAAATGCGCACTGCGCCGTCATCCAATGCCCATGCAAGGATGCTGGTCATGTCTCGCAAGAGCAGTCGTAAACATAAATACGGCAGGAGTATCAACTAAGCTTTTGGAGATATCCCTGGGCAATTAGCCTCTCCACATCACCTTGTCGAACGTAAAACTGGCTGTTTTTGGTCAGGGTGATGGCGCTATGCATGGTCATCAGTTTTGTGCACCGAAAATGACAAAAAGATGGAAAAGGAGGAGGAGGAGGAGGAGGAGGAGGAGGAGGAGGAGAAAGAAAAGGGGCAGGAGGAGAGAAGACAGAAACACACCCGTATTCGGTCTGGATTTCTCCAGCATCCTTGAGCACCCTCACGTCAATGAACAGATCACGCGGTGGCTCCAAGCTCCCCGTGAGGTCAATATCTGTCCATTGCCCTTTATACGCGGCCAACAAGTCGCTGTACTGCCGCACGTAGTCTTCTTCTTGAGGGCTGAGACTGCTCGTGGCGGCGTCGCCCGTCTGGACAGCACCACCGGTCGTTGCGCTCGCCGAGTCGCGCACCTGCTGGCCAGACAAGTCCACGACATCGCAGCCGTTCCAGACCAGTTCCTCGAGCTTATCGGTCCGGGTGCGGTGATAGGCCAGCAGACAGCGCTTGTTGCGCCGCATGGACAGATGATTGACGAGGAGGGTGCAGGCAACGGCTTGGTCGGCGGCGGGGTCGAAGGAGCCCTGGAACGGCTCGAGCAGGTGCTTGACATCTTTGTCGAGATCACGGACTTCTCTCGTCACGGCGCGGACGAGTTCGGCTTGGTATGGCGGCAGGTGCGCGAGATTTTGGGTCCGCTTCGCGTGTTGGACCTGGGACAGGGGATCAGTGAGCACGTGAAAGCAGCCAAGGCGGTTGGGATTGAAGGATGGTCTGGCAGCTGAGGCCGGAGAGGCCAGGAATCGTACCAACTTGACGCCCATGTCGCCGTACATCTTGTCGATGTGGGTGCAGCGCACGCGGCGGGCAAGCAGTGGGCAGGAGGCGGCAAGGAAGCGGAAGGGTAACTCGTAAGGGCAACGTCGTCGACTTGGACACGCCGCGATGTTGGACACGGAATATGGAAGACGCGACGGTGGTGGTGGACCGTCGTCAACTGGTCAAGTTTGCCGTCGGGTGCCCCTCACTCTTCGAATGTTGGGACCCCGCCGTGAAGTCGTGACCGCGTCAGCCAGCGTCAAGGTGGTTGCATGGTCTGCATGTCCCGCTTGGAGTAGCTGCTTGGTGAAACAGACTTGATATTTCATCCAACCCGAGGTCAAACAATCGTTCCTACAGCATGCCGGATGCAAATTCGCCGGATGACATGCGACAACATGACAGCTGGTATTTTGGAATACGCCCAATACAGAAGGCCTCATATGGCTAGTCACGGCAGCTACCGGGCGCGCGAAATGGTATTCAAAGAGCAATGTTTTTTTTTTTTTTTTTTTTAAAAAAAAAAAAAAAAAAAAACCAAAGAGCAAGTTGGACATGAGTTCCTGCAAGGGGATCGCCACTGGCTGCATGTACGGCTGCACGTACAGTCTACGAAAAATCACAGCAGCATTGCTCATGTCGTTGTTTAGCAACGACGTACATGTGTTATGTACACTGCCTTCTGCCAACCTTCCATGACCAGACGCGACGGCATTCAGAAGTAGACGGAGCAGCGAGCAGCAAGCTCAGTAAATCTAGGTAGAAAATCATTCGCCTTTATATATCCTGTTTTACCTTTTTGTTTCAACCCTGTCAATCAAGCTCGTCGGCTGGCAACAATCTCACCACTGCCAGCGGGCTACTAATTGGACTTTTGGGGTGTTGTTTTGGGCCGACACACTGTATTCTGTGCTAGTTAGCATTTGCATGCTCTCAAGCTTTCGTATCTTTTTTTTTTTTTTTTTTTCAAACGCGGAGAGAGGGACATTTGGTAGGATAAAGAATCTCGGTGAATGAAAAATGCATTGGGGAGAGAAATGGTAGGTGATGAGGGCAGAACGGGATCGTTTGGTCGGCATTCTCCGAGCAAAGAACGTGCTCTATCCATGTCTCTCTCACGGTGTTGGAGGAAAAAGGGAAGAAAACCACAAATAGGAAGCAATGGACAGTGATCAGAGATGCATAGATGCTTGTTGTTTCGTCAATCGGCGGGTCTTGAGTCCGCCTCCGAAACACGGACCAATTGTTCTCATCATGAATGTCCTGGCTTTTGCTGCCAATGTGGTAGAGGAGGGTCTTGAGAATTGGAGCTGCAACTTACGCTTCGTGCTTGGGTGAGCTGACAGTGGCCTGAACATTCCCGGGGAGCATTAAATTGAACGCCCGTCATTCACTCGTGAAGTAAGTAGGAAATAGGAAGTAGGGAACCGAGTCCGGGCTCGACTGAGAGCCCGAGCCCGAGCCTGAACGGCTGAGTTGCAGACAACTGAAAGCTGCTGAAGACACTCCCGAAAACGGGGAAACCAAGCGGAAAAGGAAAATGAAGATGAAAATTTATGTTTTTCGCGGCGACCCCACTTACAGCTGTGGTGGGTCTAGATCCCACGCCCCGAGGCTGTCGAACGGAAAAGGGTCGGGCCGAGTGGCCGTCCTTGCTCACTTGTCACCATTCGACGTAAGAGCTCCTACAGTCTGTCCGCCCGCCCGCCCGCCTGCCTGCTGGTATTCAATCCAATGTCACATCTCATCACACCTCAAGCTCCCATCTGCTCGTTGTTTCCTCGTCCCATCTCTCCCAACAGTCTCTTCCTTACTTGTCTCACTGCTGGCCTAGACAGGGGCAATCTGGAAACAAAGAGCCAACATGCCTATCGCTCCGCTCATTACTTTCAAGGCTGGCCAGTGCGAAATTGACGTAAGAGAATGCTCCCAGGCTTGTCTAGCGAGACTGGTCTTTATTTTTACTCACCTCAATGCCCACAGAACGCCAACTCACGACCGTTAAAGGTCAAGCCTCAACCGCAGCCGGGCTATTTGTATCTGTATTCCGAAGATGGTACGCTTTAACAATACTGCGAGATCGAAGCCCTCTCTCTTTCTCCTTCTCTTTTATCCTCGCAGCACTAACGAAACCAGATCTAACACATTTCTGCTGGCGCAAGCGTGACCAGTCTCTGGATGAACCCGAACTCGACCTTGTCATGGTGCCAACCGATGCCAGCTTTATTCCTTACGAACCCGATTCCTCTCAAACCACAGCCAAAACAAACGGTCGCATATTCGTCCTCAAGTTTGCGTCCTCGTCTCAGCGTCACTTTTTCTGGATGCAGTCGAAACCCCAAAGCCGCGACGGTGACCCGAGCTGGTTCAGCCCCAGAGATCGCAAGATTGGTCAAGTAGTCAACGACATTCTTCAGGGTGCAGAGGTCAACGTCATGTCGGAGATGGCCTCGGTAAGGAATGCTGGTGGGCGACCCGGCGACGACGACGACGACGAAACTATGGAGGACGTTGAAGAAGATCGTAGCCCGCAGACTCATCGAGGAGTTGGAAGCGGCGGAGCCGGTCCCGATGCTACAGGTGGAGACGTCAGACAAGAGGGCGAAGAATCAAGAGAGGGTGGTGCCGATGGTGCCAGAGCGTAGGTCATCATCTTTGTCTGTTTGCGTGACGACGTTTCCCGAGAAAGCGAGCATAAAGAGAAGAAACAAAAAATCATTCATTGCCATGTCATACGTTGTCAAGAATACAAAAGAGGGCAATGTGAATGTCAAAGACAATGGAAGGGAGGGACGGCGTGGGTTCTGCATTAGTCTTAGAATTTACGGTATCATTCCGCAGGTGAAGATACAAGAAATGACAACATGTTTCGGGCTGCGCCCTACTTTCAGACGTCGTAACCTTCAAGCTGACTTAGCCGATAGGGCTTCCTCGTCGACGCCGGACGCCGCAGCTGCCGTGAGAAATCTCCTAGATTCCTTGCGAGGCCATGAGGGACTTTCTGGAGGCCAAGAGCGGCGGCAGCAACAAGCAGATATGCCCTACCCATATCTAAACCATCTTCTGCCAACCTCGATTACCGTTCCTCTCATTGACGAAGCATCACCCGAATACATCGACTCCCTGCTGGGCTTCCTGCCACCGGGGGTCATTGTGCTAGCCACCACCTCAACAGCTGCTGACGAAAGCCAGAAGGAACCATCTGCCGCAGTTCTCGATGCTGCCAAGGCCTCGCTGTCCGCGGACGCCAAGCGAAGCTTGCTGAAAAAGGTCCTGCGTAGCCCACAATTCCACCAAGCGCTGGGGACGCTCACCATGGCCCTCCGTGATGGTGGCTTGCCCGGAGTGGCGGATGCACTGGGTGTCAGAGTCGAGAACGGCGGCTACATGGTAGGTAGTCAGATGCCGCTGGGAGGCGGCCAGGCAGTCAAGGCTTTTATTGACGGCGTCAAGCAAACTGCAAAGGAGAGCAATAAGTAAGATAGCCTAGGACATGGTGTTTGGAGTCTGGACAGGATGGGCAGGCAATCCAGGAAAGTCGATCAGCTTATGTAATGATGATGATGATACCTGCGGATGGTGGTGGTGATTCTGAGCCGTCTACTTCAGGCGTGCTTGGGTGATTCACCAAGAGCTCGGAACGTGTATTTTGAGTGATGTTGTGATGGCCGAGTAAGGGAGTTGTATTCATTGCTGGCTCGAGGCTGCATGGCAACTTGCAACCAATCAAATCTGATCTGTGCCGTCCTGGTGTCGTTTGTTGCCTGCCCCACGCTCCCGCATCCATTCACGTCCACGTCCACGTCCACGTCCTCGCCCATGCATGCACGCACCCACGCACATGGGTCTGACGTAGAGCCAGCTGCGCTGCAGTTGTTCTTACCAGGCGTTCTTGTCACATTGACCGCGCAGGCGTAGGTTTTTTTTTTTTTTTTTTTTTTTTTTTTTTTTTTTTTTTTTTTTTTTTTTTTTTTTTTTTTTTTTTTATGTGTTTCTTTTTTTCCTCTTCAGTTTCCCCCTCGCCGCATAGAAAAACCTCTCATTGAAATTTTGCACACAGACACCTGCGCAAACATGGATCTGACGTTCCCCACGGACGTTCAAGAGTTTGACGCAGACGACCGCATATCGTTCTCCAGACTCGACAACAAATTCATTGCCGTCCATGACGACGGCACAGAGTACGAGTTTGACCCGGAATGGAAACGATGGATTCCGACCGAGGATGAGCCCCTCGGGGATGACGACGACGACGACATAGCGCAGCATGCGGGACAAAACTTGGGGCCGTCGGACTCTCAGAGCAGCGCGAGGACGCGGCGGCGTGAAGGGGAAAATGGAACAGAGGTGAGCATATTTGGCTGTCTTGTGAATGCTACATGTCGGAGAAGAGCAACATGCCTTTGAGACGCCTATTGAAAACGAAGAGAAAGAAAGAAAAGGGAAACAGGAAAAAGAAAACGAAAAGAAAATACAATACAGACCAGCACGGGAACCAGATACACATTTCTAATAACTGCGCTGGACAAAATCAATGAGCAGTCAACACGACCGAACAAGAAGAGAAAAAACCCTCCCCAACCGAGGCAAAACACGGCCGTCTACGTGACCGGTCTACCTCTGGACGCCACAGTCACCGAGGTCCATGACTTGTTTTCCCGAAAAGCCGGCGTCATTGCCGAAGAAATCGACAG
Organism: Claviceps lovelessii; assembly: GCA_018360185.1. NCBI lineage: Eukaryota > Fungi > Ascomycota > Sordariomycetes > Hypocreales > Clavicipitaceae > Claviceps > Claviceps lovelessii. Next base: position 12,953 of record SRPU01000291.1, read on the forward strand.
CGGCGCCCCCCGAATCAAGCTCTACTCGGACGAAGCCGGAAACTTCAAGGGCGACGCCTTGATTGTCTTCTTCAAGCCCCAGAGCGTCGAAATGGCCATCATGCTGCTGGACGATACCGATTTTCGCATCACCTCGACGGGGACGCGGCAAGGCAGAATGCGAGTCCAAGTCGCGGACGCGAGCTACAAGAAGGTGCAGTACGACAAGGACGGAGCCGCCGCAAGCGCTACCGCCACCGATCCTGCTGCTGCTGGTGATGCAGCTGCTGCTCAGGGCGGCCGTGGCAATGGGCAGCAGAACAACAAGCAGCAGAGAAACGACCGGGATCGACAAAAAATCATCAAAAAGACGCAGAAGCTGACCGCCAAGCTCGCGGACTGGGACGACGATGATCCGTACCCGGCCGTGGCGGCGCAATCCAATGCCAAGAAGGACAGGACGGTCATCCTGCGGCACATGTTCACGCTGGAGGAGCTGAAGGAGGACCCGGCGGCTCTGCTGGAGATCAAAGAGGATATCCGGGACGAGTGTGCGAAGCTGGGCACGGTGACGAGCGTGGTGCTCTACGACGAGGAGCCAGACGGCATCGTGTCCGTGAGGTTCAAAGACGCGGCCTCGGCCATGGCGTGCATACAGCTCATGCATGGGCGCAGCTTTGACGGGCGAGTCGTGGAGGCGTTCCTGAGAACGGGCAGAGAAAAGTTTAAAAAGTCCAACAAGGATATGAGTAATGATGTCGATTCGGAGTAGAGAACATGAGGGGGGGAAGAGGTGTTTTAGAGCCACAAAATAAGAGACGAGAAGAGAAGAGATGGTACACCACGCAGATTCATGGTATATTGCATTATAGTATGCTGCCAATGGAGGTCATGCTCGCGACATCATGTTTTACTAAGTATACTTTCCTTGTGCACCATGCCATGAATCATGGTATGTCGATTGTGATGTTCGCACGACGAAGAGCATATGATGACTACGCTATTTACCGCCAGGGGATATGGAGAAAAGGTTTGATTTTTTTTTTTTTTTTTGATTTTCTTTTGTAGCATACCGCGATTGGATGTGATGAGCAGATTTGACGTCTAACTAAAGGTTTTATGTTATTTTGTTTTCATCTTTCCTTTCCTTTCCTTTCCTTTCCTTTTCTTTTTTTTTCCTCTTCTTTTTTTTTCCTATTCTTTTTTTTTCCTATTCTTTTCTTTTCTCTCCTCTTCTTTTCTCTCCTTTTCTTTTCTCTCCTTTCCTTTTCTCTCCTTTCCTAGTTTCATAGCGTACTTGCTGGGTTAGCTGGAAATGGTTGAGAGTGTCTTGACTCACTCCTCCTCACCAACGGACATGCGTCAGAATGAAATAACAAACAGAGCGCCAGCCCCTGTGACACGGACTCATTATCCTCCGTGGCTTGTCTCGAGCAACAGGCAGGACCGTCGGGCAATATTCACAGCTTGGAGCACGTCCAGCACACCGTGAATGTTTCCAGCTTACGGTGGGCATTTCCAGCACGCCGCAAGTCGATTTTTCACGGCGTGCTGGACATGGTGAACATCGGCTACATACAGCCGCGACCATATAAAGTATGGACCAAGCGACGATTCTGACCAGACCCATACACGCTTCAACAACAGTTGCTGCAATGGAAAATACCGACAAAACGCGACCTGAACGGTCTGGGTCTCGACAGGGAATCATACAACCTGCTCACGGATCCATAAACGCCATTATCCGGGCACATGGCGGGCAGCAATTATTTGTACCGGCAATCGCTTGGACAGAAACTCACCTTGATTTGCTCAACATCCGATTTATCTATAAGTGTGCCCGCGAAAGAGTAAAAGAAAACAAAGACGTACAAGTCGGAAACGCCCCACAGGATAACCAAGGACACTTGATCTTGGGCGAACAATGCCTCCGCCAGTTGAAAGAATTGGGGACCCTCTGGCCGGATGAGCGAAAATATGCCATTGCAACTCTGCTAACGAGATTCGGATTCGAAGTGGCGAAGACGCGGGGACCTCAAGATGCCAACAAGAAAGAGAGATTCGCCATCCAACATAACGGTTTTGGAATGATCAGGCGGGAAGACCGTGACTGCGCCGCCAAAATCGGCTTTCAATTTGGCCCCAGGATCAGCCGGAGTGCCAGCGTACGCCTAGATGCAATCTTTGAGCGTCCATCAACAGGGATATACGTGGGAAATATAAATTTCGATTCAATCCCGGTCCAGCGGAAGAACTACGTGCTGCGAAGACATAAGATGAAACGTGGCTCTCAGGCACTGCGTCGCACTTCAAAACTTGTCGAATCGATGGAGCCATCAGACAGGTTCGAGGATCCCTACATCGCAGGCATCTTGATAGCGCTCGCGCAAGAGCAGCGCAGGCGAGGAGTCGCTGTTGTTGAAGATGGCCAAGAACACGGCGCAGGACAAAGAGTACACGCGATTGGCTACCAGCAAACCTTTTATTCAGTGGCCTTTATTTACACGGCACTTATCCCTGATGGGTTCCTCAATGGTTTGGAAAGACCGTGGGAATTCTGCCCAAATCCGGGGATACTTGTACGATATTTTTCATTGTACTTTATGGACGCAGTCACGGATGCCGACTATCTGTGGCGCTACTGGAAAACCCTGGGGTTGGTTCACGAAGGGGAGAGCAATCCAGGAAGACAGCAATGATGGGGTCATCGTGGACTATATGAGCATTGTCTCTGGGCCTCATTCTCCTGGAGCACGACCTTGACGATCGCCAGGTGCAGACGCGTGTGTAAATATCATGATACCCTAGTAGTTTATCCTTGGGGCGTATTGAGTCAGGAGTATTAGGCCATGCTTTTGGATATAGGCGCGCTTGGTATAAGAAAGAGGGGTGTTATAGTAACAAGGTTGATTATGAGCAGTAGAGGACGAGATTGCTACGCCAGGAGTTATACTACCTAGTGAAGTCATCTTTCCGGCGGTGCTGGTGGTGGTGCTGTAACGAGCAGATTTGACGTCCAACCATGGGTTTCATTTCATTTCAACGTTTTTCTTATTTACTACTCGAGATTTAGTAACTAATATACTTTGCCACAGCCATCAAACGTCACGACCAGGTCATACATTACACTTGCCTCCCCCGCGGAATCTCTAGGACAGCGAGACCTTTTCCTCCGAGGTATACCAGATGGCGGCCTCGATGATTCGGTACACGATTTGCAGCTCTTGTTCGTCTGGGTGTTGTTTGTCAGCAGTGAGAAAGAAAGCAACTTGAAGGGGGAAGAAAGAGATTAATCCTTTTAACATATACATATATACGTGTATATATATATATTTCTTTAAAAAAAATGAATAATGAAGAAGCAACACCTACTGCGCGGTGCATATATCATGACAAAGTCGGCCGAAACAGGCATCTGGAACCACCACCCTTTTCTCGCCAGGGGGTGTCTCTGGCCCCAGCCCTTCTGCAGGACGACCTTGATGTCCTCTGGGTGCAGACACATGTGCATCGAGTGATCCGAATCGTGGACATGCACAATCTCGCCCTGGCAGTTTGTCCTCAGGGCGTGTCTGGCAAACAGTGCCAGGCCATGCTTCTCGACGCAGGAGCGCTCGGTGCCAAAGGAGAGGGGTTTTGTGGCCGCGAGCTTGATCATGGTGCGGCGGAGGGCGAGGTAGCTGTGCCGGGAGCCATGTTGGTCGAGCTGTCTCTGAGGGGCGATGCCTGCGACGAGAGGCCTGGGGCCGGGTCGGTAGGGCAGGTCGCTTTGGTGTTGAGGGGGAAAGGAGATGGGTGAGACTGAGGAGGAGGACGAGGAGGGAGCGAGGAGGATTCCGCTGCTGCTGCTGCTGCTGCTGGTAGATGAGGAGGCCGATGGCGCGGTGAAAGGGTCGTGGAGGGCCCAGAGGCGCCACCAGGAGATTTGGAGGTAACCGTATAGGCTGGACGGAGTGCCGCCGGGGCCCAGGTTGAGGAAGTTTTGGTAGTCGTTGCGCAGGAGGATGAAGAGGGGCGCGAGGAGGACGATCAACTCTGTTGGACGGGGGCCGAGGAAACGGATCGAGAGGAGGAGGGTGGCGGATACGAGGAAGATGCTGGGGCCGGTGAGGGTGATTGATAGTGGTTTGGGGGGATGGACGGTACAGAAGAGTGGTTTTTGGACGGTCGTTGGTTCTTTGTCGTTGCCATTGTTGTGGTGGTGGTGGTGGTCGTCGTCGTCGTCGTTATCGTGGTCGTCGATGAGGGCGGGTGGGACGACAAAGGGAGGACGCGTCTTGGTGGAGGAGGCCAGTGTCACAGACATGATGGCATGAAAGTCCGTTGCACAAGCTATTCAAATGAGCATCTGGGAGAATTTTTTTCTTTCTTTTTTTTCGAAGCTCTTTTATTGTTGTTCTGGTGGTAGAAAAAAGGTAAGGTGGTCGAATCCTTGATTGACCTATTTTTTGACGAGATACCTACGCAGTCCCAACCACGCGTGATCTACATGTCGGGAAACAAAAAGGACCGAGGGGGATGGGGAAACCAAGGACCAAGGACCAAAATGCCAACGAGTGAAAGAAGAACGCAAAGCAAGAAAACAGAAACCCATCTGGTAAACTGCGTCACCCGTCTTTTATATCATTTCTTGCTGTAATCCCTCCTCGTCCGAGTCCCGCCACTTCGCTGTACCTCGTCCCCTTATTCCCGTGGAGAAAAAACAATAGACCTACATGTATCTATTCCACGGGAGTACTTCGTATTCTTTCTGCGACAATTGTCCGCGTGACTTGACCTGGCTGCGATTGGCTCGGAAAGATCGACAGGCCGTCGAGAGAGTAGACAACGCGATTGGCCTCGTGGTGAAGAAAACGAGTTTTCCAAGCTTCCCCATTCTGCGCCCATGACACTGGGCTGACGAGACCCCGTGCTGTCATTCGGCTGGCGGACGCCGCAGTGGCGTGACTGATCGCTTGTTGTCGTTCCCGGATGGGACATGGTCGAAACTCGAAAGGGATGACGTTGGGGCGTTTGCTTTTCAATGTTTTTTGTTCTCGCATCACATGGCATGGGTCTTGCTTCTTTGGAGGCAGTCGGTGGCTGCAGCATGCATGTCCCGAGCATGGGGATATCAAAGGTTTTTGCATGCGTGAATCTGTATGCATTTCCTTTCTCACCCAGCCCGGCACATGATGCCCGCCCGGCACATGATGGATGTTTGTTGAGACCGTGTCGACTACGTCCTGGTTGTGCAACCCCGTCGTCGATGGATTGGCTCGCGTATCGTGTGGGGCTCGGGAAACATGGGCTGGCTGTGGTTGTTGCTGGGCAACCGCATCTGCCGCCTGGTCCCTGCAAAACAAATCACGGCAACAACCAAGTTTGCCTTTGCCCGCGTCTTCTCTTGATCTCGACTGAGCGGCATTCATCCGCACACAGACATTTCTCCGTCATTGCAGTCTCAGACACGTGGATCACGTCTGTCACCGTTCCGTTGACTTGCCGCATTCCTGACCAGCCGCCAAACGGGATCATTGGCAGACCAGTCTCTGACTCAGGTCTACAGAAGCATCACAAGGTGTGTAAATTCGACAAGACTCTGCAGAAAACCGCTTCCTCTTCATTGCGGTCCTAATCATGTAGTTTGTCAACAGTCCCTGTGCTCGAGCACTCGCCGCGATGGGGATTCTCTCTAATCCCCTCCGGACCCGCGAGCAGCGTCTCCCTTACTATCAGACCCCAAATAGTCACTCCAAAGAACGATATTCAGACGACGAATACGACTACTCGGACGAAGGAGAGTCCGAGGGCTCATACTACTCAGAGTCCTCCTCCTCGTACGGTTCAAGAAATGCGTCGGGCGCAGGCGCAACACCGAGAGGGCTGCTGCTACTCCCGCCGAAACAAAAGGCATCATTCCAGCCCCTCAAGCAAAACAAAATGTCCAGCATCTATCCCTACCGACTACCGGCAAAGGTCACCCGATATGTGGTTCTCGGCGTGGTCCTCGCCATTGTCCTCATGATTCTCAGCCTCATACGGGCCAGTCAGGTCGAGAACTGGAAGGTGGCCAACGGCAAAGTAAAGACGGGCCCGCCGCGGCCGCACGTCTGGGAAAAGTTCCCCTTCCTGGAACGGTACTATGGTGGAATCAAAACGCTCAAGCCTTTTACTGAGAGCGAACCGTCTTATCCCCACGAGCCTGCGACGGCGGCTGCGGCTGCGGCTGCTACCCACTCATCATCATCGCCTTCCGAAAAGAAGACGACGAAGCGGGACGAAGCTTCTCAGTCAAGCATGCCGCCATCGAGCTTGTCGTGGGACAAGTATCCCGCCGCCAACGTGGAGTCTGGTGTCCAGGAATGTTTTATCGATGTCGCGGGGAAAATTCGAGTCCCGCCTTTGCGGTATTATAATGGCCGGCCGCACGGCTTTCCTGAACATGTGTCGGGGTCATACGAAGTGCTCAAGTTGCCCGAAGAGATTTGCTTTGAACGATACGGCCGCTACGGCCCCTATGGATTCGGGTACTCCAAGAGAAATGGCGGTCTGAGCACTGGTGAACACGGAGATATGCAAGGCTTCGACTCTGTATGGGAAACGACGCCTCGGGTGGATTATCGTCAGGTCGACTGGGCTGATGTGCAGCGTCGATGCTTCAACGCAAATGCTGGTCGTTACAAGGCCGTGGGGTCGTCGACAGCATCACCACACGGCTTCTATGTTGGCGGCGAATCCAAGTCTGAAAGCATCGCGAGCAAGAGAGCGGACAGCACAACAAACACGGACACTGATGGGTCTACATTCACCAAGGCCGACAGCATCAATGGCACCGACAGCACCGACAGCACCAAGACTGCCGTAAGCCATGGCACCACAGCACGCACGGCCGTGGTTGTCAGATGCTGGGATGAATATCTTTTCCGCGAAGACGATATTGCCAACATCCGGTCCATGATTGCCGAACTTTCCATGGCGTCGGGAGGCCGGTATGACGTCCATCTTCTGGTCCAGGTCAAAGACGACGGCAAGCACCCGATTTGGGCTGACCGCGAAGCCTACGAGAGGCGCATCAATGAAACCATTCCGATGGAATTTCGAGGGCTCGTCACCCTCTGGACCGAGACGCAGATGCTGGCCTTGTACCAGGGCGTGTACGATCTCTGGACTCGTGGCCCTGAACTGCCCGTCCATGGCGTGTACCGAGGCCTGACCATGGCCATGCAGCACTTCGCCTACCAACACCCAGAGTATGACTACTTTTGGCAGTGGGAGATGGACATACGCTACACGGGACACTACTACGACTTCGTCACCAAGCTCGAGCAATGGGCCAAGGCGCAGCCCAGAAAGGGCCTGTGGGAGCGCAGCTCGCGCTTTTACTTTCCCAGCGTCCACGGGACCTGGGAGGACTTTTCTCAAATGTCTCGCGTGCAAAGCGAAATGGGCCTTGTCGGCGCAGACAATCCATGGCAAAAGATGCCTGGCCCCGATAAGACGCCTCCTCCTTCTCACTCTCACCCGGCCGGCCCCGGCAGCTCCACGGGCTCCGGGATGATCTGGGGACCTGTCCGGCCGTCGGACGAACAAGACTGGTTCGAGACCGAGGACGATCCCGTGCCTCCCACCGCCTACGAAGCCGACAAGTACGCTTGGGGCGTCGGCGAGGAGGCAGACTACATTTCGCTCAACCCCATCTTCGATCCCGAGGGAACCACATGGATGCTCAGGGACGACATCACCGGCTACAACCGCACGCAGCAGCCGCTCCCGCCGCGCCGCGCCGCCATCATCACCACGAGCCGAATGTCGCGCCGTCTCCTCATCAAGATGCACAGGATGACGGCCTACAAGAAGCAGTTCGCCTTTCCCGAAATGTGGCCCGCCACCGTCGCCCTCCAGCACGGCTACAAGGCCGTCTCGGCGCCGCACCCCGTCTACGTCGACCGCCGATGGCCCGTCGACTACATGGCCAAGCTTTACAATGCCGGCAAGGACGGCTCCAGTGGCGGCTCCCGAACCAGCATTTTTGGCGAGCGGGAGCACAACCTCAGGGGTCTGTCGTGGTTTTATAATTCTGGCTTCGCGCCCAACCTGTACAAGCGCTGGGTCGGTCTCAAGGTCAACAACGACGGCGGCGAAGATTTTGAGCAGACTGTCGACGAGACCCGGGGGGGCGACGGCCGCAGCGGCGTCGGGGCCATGCCTGGCGGGGAGGGACGAATGTGTATCCCGCCCATGCTGCTGCATCCGGTCAAGGATGTCGAGCTGCCTGTTGAGGCACCGCCGCAGGGGGGGGAAGAGGAGGAGGGTGGTGGTGGTGGCCAGGTTGAGTCTGATCCATCTGCTTAGTCGAGATGCGATGGACTTTCTTTTTTTTTTTTTTTTTTTTTTTTTTTTTTTTTGACATGAATTTGGGGTTTAGGACATTACGGCGTTGTAGCATGTTTTTGGAACTTTTTCTTTTGTCTTTTTCCTTTTTTTTCCTCTTTTAAAGACGACGTAGGTTAATGGGGGTATGTTTGATTGTGATGGTGGTGTGTTGGGCAGGAGGATGGTGAGGCAGGTTGGAGGTAATCATGATGTACGTCGGATATGATGATGACGGATAGTTGGGCATGATGATTGTGAGGGGTGGACAGAATAATTATGATATATGTTGGACATGATGATCGTGATGGATAGTTGGGCATGATGATCGTGATGGATAGTTGGGCATGAATATCGTGGTATACGTTGGACATGATGATCGTGATGGATAGTTGGATAGGATAATTATGATATATGTTGGACGTGATGATTGTGATGGATAGTTGGATAGGATAATTATGATATATGTTGGACGTGATGATTGTGATGGATAGTTGGGCATGGATATCGTGGTATACGTTGGACATGATGATCATGACGGATAGTTCGGCATGATGATCGCGATGGGCATGTCAAGCACAATGGCCACGACAATCATGATGTATGGTGGACACGAGAGACATGATGGGCATGTCCTTATGGAATTGGCATGGCTTGGAGATGACGTACGATTGAGCGTATGGTTGATTGAAGAAATGAGTGTAAATGAGTGTACATGGTTGACTGAAAGCATATGGTTGACTGGATAAATGTATACGGCTGACTGAACGGGTGTATATCGTTGACTGAATAAATATAAATGGCAAACTAACAAATATATATGGTTGACTGGATGAATGTACACGGTTGACTGAAAAAAAAAATATGGTTGACTGGATAAATGTATACGGCTGACTGAACACGTATATACCGTTGACTAAATAAATATAAATGGCAAACTAACAAATATATATGGTTGACTGGATGAATGTACACGGTTGACTGAATAAATATATCTGGTTGACTGAGCTTTGACCAAGTGTATGATTTGGAAAACGGGCTATAATTCAGCGTATAATGCGATTTGACTGAACAGTGAACGATTTAGGTCACGGCCTTCAAAAATATAATGTGATGAAGCTAAACAGCGTACGATTTAGATTACGGCTTTGAAAGTATAATGTGACTGGACTAAATAGTGTACATGATTCAGCCGACAGGCTAATCATATTGTATGAAGAAGCGTATACGGTTGGAAAATAGGTTATGAAGCGCATGATGTGAGTTGACTAAGTCAGCGTATATCATTAGATCACGGACTACTAAGCGCATCATGTGATTCAGATCAATAAATACATACAACTTACATAGCACGCTATGGAGCCTGTAATATGGTTTCGGTAAATTAGTGTACATAATTTTGATAACTGGCTGCGAGGCGAATGATGTGATTTGACGAAATAGCATGCATCATCCAGTTGACAGGCTTAACATATTGTATATGTCGGAGTTGGCCTCAATCAGCTTCTATACTTTAGATTACGGACCGGCAATCGCATACTGTTTTTCAAGTCAAAGTGTACATAACTCAGACAACAGGCTTGAACATTGTATATCCGTACTTGTTCGTCTCTGTGCTCGACGCATTCGCCGACAGCAAACTCGTCGTTCGGAGCATTTCCAAGAAATCATCCACGCGAGCCGTCGAGTGCCAGAGCAGACCATGCTTTCTCCAGCATCTCAGTACTTGCCCGCCGTCCTTTTGTCTTTTCCGAATTATCCTTCCCCAGACGTTCCATGTGGGCCGTCGCTGCAGCGAGTTGCCCCTTCCGAGAGGTGCTTAAGTGAAGCACGACAAAGACGGCATCGTCCAGAATGATTCACGACTGCAAAGAGTGGACTGGAAGATTCCCTGCAACACTCTGTCCTGCCGGCCCTCGGGACACGACATGCAATGATTCGGATATCGAAATGGTACCTCAAGAGAGCTTTAGTATTTTTTAAAAAGCAAATACTCACCAAGTTTCTATATAACTGTTGGAAATATTCATTCATTACAGGACCTATTATTTCTTCTTTGAAAAGATAAACAGCCTCATTGCATTGTGAGCAACATACTGGTGTCAAGGTTGACTCTGTTACGAAGACAACCATGTTGGCCCCGTTCAGTTGCGTCATTTACCCTCCATTGCGGCACTAGTGTTTTCTTTTTCTTTTTCTTTTTCTTTTTCTTTTTCTTTTTCTTTTTCTTTTTCTTTTTCTTTTTCTTTTTCTTTTTCTTTTTCTTTTTCTT
>SRPU01000292.1:0-23551 GCA_018360185.1 Claviceps lovelessii
TTCCTTAACTAGATAAAAATTTAGGAGCAGAGGTTCTAGATACGGCTAAGCATAAATTGCTTAGACGGCTAGCGTAATAAACAATAACAATTAAGCTATTATTATAATATATATTGCCTTAATATAATTTAAATAGTATTAAATCTTTAGTATTCTTTAGGTTTTTAAGCAGTTTTTATATTAGCTATATATAGCCTATCTACTTAACTAGTATATTATAATATTTATTATATTCTTTAGCATTCTTTATAGCTAGAATAGACTTAATTTAATACTTAAGGGGTTTATTTACTTTATTATTTTAAGGCTATATAAGGCTTAGGTAAGAGTTTTATAATACTTAGGAAGAGAAGGGGTTATTTATTATATATTTTATTAAATTAATATAGAAAATAAAATATATTCTCTTTAGAATATTTAGTTTTATAATAAGGGGGGTTAGAACTTTAAGTATAGTATATTTAGCTATTACCTAATTTAGCTTCTTACTTAAGTAAAGAGTATAAATATTATAAAGGCTAAGCTATACTTTATTTCTTAGTTAGTAATGCTTTACTAAATAATATAACTTATTAAAGGATTTCTATTATTATTATTAAGTAAAGTTAATAATAGCTTAAGTAAGTGCTATACCTTATTTAATATATTTAAGGAATTAAACTACTTAACCCTTAATTAATATATAGCTTTAGCTAGAAGCTAGTATATATTAAATAAAATTAATATTAAAACTATAAAGGGCTATATATATACTAAGGCTAGTATCTAAGGAAGTATAATTATTAAACGTAAGCTAGTATATTATAAAATATATAAGCTAGTTTATTTAAGTAAAAAAAACTATTACTCTAAGCACTACCTATACCTTTTAATTTATATATTTAATGCTACTATTAGTTTAGGGATAATAAAATATAGAAAGAAGCTATATAATACTAGTAAGGGAGTAAAGTATTAATTAAAACCTACTTACCTAATCTAAGCCTTAGTTTAAAATAATACTTAAAGGAAATTTATAAAAATACTACTAATAATTAAGGAAGCATTAAGTATATGCCTTAGTGCTTATACTTATTATAGCCTCTAACTATATATACTTAAAGAGGCAGTCTATAATAACTATAAGAAACTAGGGGGTATTTATATTAAATTCTAGAAGATTAGTTATAAAGTTTACTAAAATTTATAACTAGTATTTATTTAGCGCTAAAATAGGTTAGAGAAGGCTTTATTATAGGCACTAGCTCTTATAAGCCCTATAGTAATAGCAGTTTTATATATACTATATAATATTTATTAATATACCTTCCTAGTAAAAGCTATAATAAAGTACTTAAAAGATTATATTTTTCCTTAAGTAGCTTAATAAGGGTAAGTTATAAATTTATTAAATTAGTATTATAGTAAGGGGCTTATACTATAATGCCTAAAGATAGCCTTAAAATAATAGGGCATTATAAGTATTAATTATATAGTTACTAACTTACTAATAAATAGCTACCTTAGTAAGAAACTTTTAGGCTTTAAATTATACTATTATAATCTTTAGTTAATATATTAGGTTAGCCTATATACTCTAGTTCTAAAGGCTTTAGAGATAGGTATTAGTAAAGAAATCTTACCTTTATAGGTTAATAGTAGTAGCTATATTCTAAGCTTAATTAGTATTTAGCATAGAGAATAGCTAGGTAGAAAGTAGGTATATTAAGTATATAATTAATACTAGGCATAGTAGAGGCTAGGTTAGAGCTAGTCCCCTTAATTTATTTTATTTATATTTAAATAATATATTAAGGTATACTGCTTAGGAGCTTAAGTAATAATAAAGGTAAAAATTAAAAAAGGAGAGGGTCTTTACCTAGTAGGCTTAGTATTTTAATATTTTTTAAGGGCTAGTAAAGTATTTTAAATTCTTATAGTTTATAAGAATTATAAATAGTCTAAAAATACTATAAAGCTTAGTAAACTATACTTTAAGGTATAAAATAATATTAAGTAGCTTTTTATTATAAATTATATAGTTTTATTAAAAGGGTATAAGATAGGCTAAGTAATAAGCTATTAGTTATAGTACCCCTACTATATTATATTAAAAAAGGCACCTATTAAGCGCCTTCCTTAATATATTAGCTTTAACTACTATATTTAAAGCTAGGTTCTATTATATAAGAATAGGGGCTAATAAGAATATATCTTTAAGATATTAAAAAGCTACCTAATATATAAGGGATTAAATAAATAGAATACCTTTTTTAATAAAGTTAAGTAAGGGTTTAGTAAGGTTTAAAAAGTTAGCTATAAACTCCTAATAGAAGTTTATAAAGCCTAAGAAGCTATATATACCCTATACTTATATTAATGCCTTTTACTTCTAAATTATTACTACTTTAGCTAGGTCTAAATATATAATATAGCTAGCTTAAATAATAAACCCTAGGTACTTAACCTTAGTTACTTTAAATATATACTTACTAATATTAAGATATAGGCTAGCCTATTAAAGGTATAAGAGAATATTCCTAGTATACTTTATATACTCTTTTTATATTTTATTAATATAAATAAGGATATTATTTAAATAGGCTATAGCATAGGCCCTTAGGGCATTCCTTAAGGCTTTATTAATATATTACTAAAATATTATAAATACCTTAGCTAGGCTAAAGGGGTATATTAGCTATTTAAAGAGGCTAAATTATATTTAAAATGCTATTAAGGCTTTATTCTCTTTTATTATATATAGGTAGTAGAAAGTAGTATAAATATTTAACTTTATAAACTACTAAATACTAGCTAAGAAGTATAAAGTCTTCTTAATAAGTAATAGTAAATAGTAGTTTTAGTTTATAATTTTATTTAGCACTTTATAATTTATATAAAAATGCTAGCTATTCCCTATTTTTTTAACTAAAAGTATTAGTATAGCTACTAAGGAAAAAGAGGCTTAAATCTAACCTTTATTTATTAAGTTTATAATTTACTTTTATATTTTTAATAGCTAATTCTATAGTATATTATAAAGGGGTGCCTAAGGTAGGTTTAGTATACTACTATTAGAATTATATTATAGTTAAATATAGTAGTTAGCCTAGCTTTAGTAAGAAGGTAAAGCATTAGCATTTTTATAGTAAAATAGGTCCTTAAAATCTATAAGTTTACTAAGTAATAAGTAAAGGTTTTTATTTTCTTTTAGGTATACTAAGCTTACTATAAAAGTAAAAATAATATTAATCTCTTATAAACTTATAGCTATAATACTACTTACCTTATTTAACTTTAATATATATTAGGCTAAGCTAGTATATACTAAGCTTAGTATAGTAACTATTAGTAATATTATATTTTAAGTATTAAAGGCATAAATTTATAAACTACTCTATATATAAATAACTAATAAACGCTTAGTAGTATATAATATAATATTATTTTAAGCTATTTATAGCGCTTTAAGAATATAGTTTTATAAAAGACCTAGGATTATATAGGCTATAATAGGGAATATTTACTTATTTAGGTTAGCCCTAAATTATATAAAATAAGTAATTTATAGCTACTAAGAGGTATTAGTATAGCTATACCTTATTACTATTATAGTAGTAGTTAGGGTATATAATTAAGTTAGAGGGATTTATTAAAGGCCTAGCTTTTAAACTATACTTTTATTTATAGTAATATAGCTATTATAACTATTATTTACTTAAGTATTAATAAATTAAAAACTATTATAAAAAAGAGAAAGGAGAAATAGTGCTTTTTTTATATAATATTTTATTTCCTTATAAATATTTAAGCTATTATTAATATAAATATAGTATAAGCTATTACTATTTATATATATTTTACTATTAAGACTTATATAGTAAAACTATTTTTTTTTAAATTAAAATTATTCTTATTACTAAGGGCCTTTTTATTAAAGGTATTTAAAACCCTAATTTTAGGTTCTTTTAAAGAGTAATAAGCTAAAAGCTAAGTATAGCCTTTAATATAATAGCTATTACTACTATAATATAAATATTACTAAGTAGCTTTATAGTATTTAATAATATCTTTTAAAACCTATATTATATATACTATACTCTTAATAGCTATAGGTCTTATACTAAACTTAGCTTTACTAAAGGATTTATAGCCCTATTTAGTGCTTATAAAGCCTATAGAGTTAATACCTATTATAGCTATATTACCCTTATAGTTATATTTACTCTAAGGCTAGTAGTATACTTTAATATACTTTTTAATTTAATATAAATTAATATTTAAGGTAATACTATAGTATTATATAACTACTATAAAATAGTTAAAATAAGGAATATTATAATTTATATAGTAGTTTTTTATTTACTTATTAAGTTTTATTTAAAGCTAAGTAAGTTTTATTATATTTACTTATATACTACCCCTAGCTAAGTAAAGCTTTTATTTAAAGTAAATAAAAAAATTAATAAACTACTTATTTAGGTATTACTTTAGTTAGTTTAGCTTTATAACTATATATTTCTTTTAATAAAGGTTTATAAATATAATATTAAAATAGTTAAGAAAATAACTAAATATATACTAGTAATTACTACTAAGCTTAAAAAATAAAGTAACTTATATTTAAACCTTAGGTAATAAATTTTAATAAATAAGAAACTACTTATTATAGTTAGTACTAATAAAGTTTAAGTTAGCCTTTAGCTTATATATTATAAGGCTTTACTAAGCTTAAAATAAAGCCTTATTTTTATTATAAGGGTTTTTTATTAAAAGTAGTTTATATTTAAGTTATACTTAATTAAAATATATTAAGGCATTTATATAAAATACTTAATTTATTAAGGCTACTTAATAGTATAATTCTTTAAGCTAAGCTACTATTAAAGTAATAGTTTTATAAAGGTAGTATAAGTTTTATATATTATTTAATTAAGCTATTTATTTATAATACTAAGGGTTTATTATATTATATATATATAAATAAATATTATAAGTAATATTATAATAAATAATAATTATTATAAACTAGCCTAAATAATTACTATAATTTAGTATTAATAAAGTTATTATTATTTATAAAGGGGAAGGGAAAAGTACTATTCCCCTTCTCTATATATATGCTATATATATAGTGTATATCCTTAGGGTTTGCCCTATAGGTGTAATGGGTCTCCTTACATGCCCCTCTTTTACTCTGCTAAGAATCTAAGCTACTAGCTTAAATCTATTATAAATAAAATAAATATTATATTTTATAATTATAATAAAGTATTAATCTTTCTTTATTACCCTATAGTATAGTGGTTAAGCGTTATAGAAAACCTTATTACTTTTCTTATATAAGTAAGAATTATAGGGAGGTTGTAGGTTTAATTCCTATATAGGGTATAGTTTTTCCTTAGTATAGTAGAGGCTATATAATAAGGAAAAACTAGACTCTAATTAGCTAGAAAAGTAGGGGCTTTTCTAGCTAATTAGTAGCTTAGTAAGCTAAGAGAGTAGGTCTGGTCCCCCTATTTATCCTAGCTTACTAAGCAGCGTGGATTAGCCACTCCTGCATTATATAAATGGGTAAAATTACCCCCTAGCTCTTTAGGTGCTAAGCTAGTTGCAGCCGTAATTGCTAGGATTAATGGGTATAGGGTAATAAGGGTTGTAAAGCAGGAATAATAGAGGAAATAACTTTAGGGTAACTAGGGTATAATTGTTTAACTGGCTTTTTATAGAAGGAAATTAGACTTAGAATTCTAGGATTCTAAGAAGTAAATAAAATTATATATTTAGTTAGGTTTTTTATCCTATTAGGTAACTACTAATTAGTAAAATTATATAAGTAATTATATAATTAGCTAGTTAGTACCCTAATAAAGGTTTTCCTATAACTAAATAAAGCATAAGGAGTAGAGGTTTTAGATATAGCTAAGTATAAATTGCTAAAGCTAGCTAGCGTATAATAATAAATAAATAAATAAATAAATCTTTCTTTATTTATATTATTTATACATTAGGTTTATATTAATAGTATATATAAATTATAATTTATCTACTTTTATTATAAACTAGCCTAGAGGCTACTATAATTTAGCATTAATAAAAGGTATTATTACTCTTAAGGAGAAAGAGAAGAAAGAGAGAGAGAGAGAATCTCTTTTAAGGCTATTTATTTATATATATTCTAAGTAGCTCTACTTAGGGTTACTAGGGTAAGCGCTTAGAGACTATTACTTCTTTATATATTAACCTTTTTTATTTCTTTAAGGATTTAAGCCTTTAGCTTAAATTTATTATATAGCCCCCTTTTTATTTATATAGTATTAGTAGTAAAATACTAAAATAGCTACTATATATATTTATATACTCTATATTAATATTATATATATATTACTACTATAGTAAGTTTACCTATATTATACCCTATATCTTACTTATTACTCTATAAATACCCTATAGCTAGCTAGGTATACTTATTTTTAGGCTAGCTAGTAGCTATTATATTATTATTATTAATATTTTATTAAGAACTAAATAAAATTAATTAAAAACTATAATATTTATATTAAGTATAAGTATTTCTTATTCTATTTCTACTTATTTATATATTCTTTTTCTTTTATATATACTTATTTATAACCTTTTATAAAGTATAATTATATTCCTTTTACTTATATTTTACTACTTATTTATTATTTTATTATATTTAACTTATATATTTTTTAAATTTATTTATTATTTACTTTAACTCTTTTTTATATTAATAAACCTATTATTATTATTATTATTAATACTCTAGTTAGGCTAAGCCTAATAGCTAGTACCTCTGCTACTAAAACTATATAAAAAAAACCCTAGAGTAGGGAGGAAAACCTATATATAACTATAATAGTATCTGCTTTAAAGCTTAAGTAGCTTTATATTAGTTTTAACTATATATAGTTATATACTACTAGCTAAACTTAATTAGTATTATAGAAAAGTATATATTATAAAATAAGAATTAAAATAGGTTAGTAAAGGTATAGTAGAGTAATAAATTACCTTTAAAGGTAGTTTATATATTATTATAAATTATATTAATAACTTTTATTAAGTATTATATTAGTTTTTTACTATTTCTCTTAAGCTATTATTTCTTTATTAAAAACCTTTTACTAGCTTTTATATTTTTATAGTATTAGCTATACTAATTAGTAGCTAGCTATTAGTAAACTAATTACTAGCTAACTATTAATTATATAAGAAAGAAAGAAATAATTATAAAAGCTACTCTTTTCTCTTTATTTTTAGCCTTTTTTTTTTTATTTATTACTTTTATTATAAATATACCTCTAATTCTTTTATTATAATAGTGCTACTATATTACTACCTTTAACTAACTATAGTACTAATAAAAATACTATTTATAAATAAAATTATTATACTAAGGGTAAGTACTAATTCTAACTTAATATATTACTACTACTAATCTATAGTATAGCTAAGCTAGCTAAAAAACTAGCTTTATAAAGCTTACTTAATATAAGCTAAAGATATTAAAAAATAATATTATTATACTAAAGGTTAATACTTCCTTTATACTTATATTACTATTATTTTTTATTTATATAAATATTAATAGTATATACTTTAAGTATATAAAAGTAAAAAAAACTTATTTAAATATAAGTGCTTTACTTTTTATTTATATTAATAACTAATTAGTAGCTAATTAATATTATAGTTAAACTAAAATATTATATTATATTAGAAAACTATTAAGTAAGTAATAAATATATAAAACCTTTATATCTTTAAAGAGCTTATTAATATAAGTATACTATAGTTTAAATATAATATTATTATAGTACTAATATAATACTAACTTAAAAATAAGCTAGGGAGTATAATGCTATTTAAAAGAAGGTATAATAACTTATAAAAAAGGTAGGGATAGCTACTATAGTAGTAATATAGCTATTTAGTAGTATTATAATAGTTTTAGCCTTAACCTTAGTTAGAGGTAAAATACTATTATAAGCCTATTATATTATTAATATATTAAAGAAATATAATAATATTTTATAAAAGATTTATAGGCTTTACTTAGTTATAGTATAGGGCTATACTAATAAAAAAAAAGAGAGAGTAAAGAAAAAAGAGAAGAAAAATACTAATAAAAAGTAAAGTTAGAGCTAATATAAATATATTATACTTATAATAAATTATTTTAGCTACTATTTTTTATTTTTTATTTAATATAATTTATATATTAAAGTATTCTAAGCTAATTATAATATTATTATAGCCTTTTACTACTTTTACCTCTATACTACTTTAAATACTTTATTATACTAAATTCTTAATATCTTTAGCTTATTATTTTTATAAATTATATATAAGCCTAAACTAAGGAATATACTTAATTAAAATAAGCTATTTTATAAATATAGCTATTAGCTTATTCTTTTTAAGGGCCTCCCTAACTTTATATTAATTATATACTAATAGTATACTTATTTTTATAAAGTAAAGATAATTAAAGTTTTTATAAAAAAGTAAAATATAATACTAGTCTTTATTATTAGTTTAGTAGCTATATATTAATAAATTTACTTTAAAAATATAATAATAATAAAGAAAGGCATTAAGCTTAATTTATTCTATATATATTTAAATAAATACTATAGATTTATACTTAATAAAGCTAAAGTAAATATAAATTATTTTAATAGTAAAGGTAAAGTTAAGGTTAAGCTTTACTATTATATATTTAACCTAAGTTTAATATATTTATATAGTAGCTATCTTTTAATATTAATAGTTTTTTTACTTTAAAGTAAGGGCCTTAGCTAAAAATAATTTTAAAAAATAATTAAAAAGCTAGTTTAAAAATTATATATAGTTAAGGTAATTATTAAAATTTAAGAGGTATTTATATTTATAGTATACTTATTTATAATAAAGTTAAGCTATTATTATAATATAAGTATTTTAAATTTTATTAGCTATACTATTAGCTTTAATTTAATAATAAAAGTAAAGTAAGTAATAATTAAAGTAAAGGTTAATTAAAGCTATAGCTAATTTAATTTTAATAAGGGCTTATAGTATAGCTTTAAAGGTATTAATAATTATTTTTAAGTACTTAGTTTACTTAAAAATAAATACTTTAGCTATTTCTTTTATTTTACTACTAATTACTATAAAGGTATAGTATAATTCTATATTATAAGTAATAATACTTTAAATTACTTATATATATAATAAGTATATATTTTATAGTAAATAACCCTATATTAGTATTACTAGTAATATAAGTATAAGCTATTATTATACTAATTTTAACTTAACCTAACTTTAGTATACTTTTTAATATAGTTTATAGTAAATTTAAACTTTTAAAAAGTAAGTAAATTAAACTAGCTATATTATATTAATATTAAGTTAAACTAAAGTTATAACTATAATATAGTATTTTATAAAATATATAAGTTTACTCTTTTTTAGATTAAATTTAAGGCCTAACTTTTAGGATTAATTTTAGTAAATTACTTATATAGTTTTAAAGCAGCCCTATATTTCTTTTACTATATAACTATATACTAAAATATTTATATTATTAAAGAAGCTTATAATTAATATAAACTATACTACCTAAAGCTTAATATATAATAATATAATATAAAGTAAAAACAAAATAAAGAAAATAAGAAACCCTTATAATACCCCTTTAATAATAAATAAAAGGCTAGTAGTTTTATTATTAAAAAAAAGGTAGGTAGTATACTTAATAGTAAAAAAGTAGGTTTATACTATAATTTAAATAGGGATACTAGTAATAATAAGGGTATAGGTAAGCTATTTATAGTAAATATA
The DNA here is from genome assembly GCA_018360185.1 of Claviceps lovelessii. Classification (NCBI taxonomy): domain Eukaryota; kingdom Fungi; phylum Ascomycota; class Sordariomycetes; order Hypocreales; family Clavicipitaceae; genus Claviceps; species Claviceps lovelessii. Next base: position 9,835 of record SRPU01000292.1, read on the forward strand.
TTATACCTACAGTATATATAATTATTTTAGCCTAAATATAGATTTTCTCCCTATATAGATTTAGTTATAATTTCTATAGAAATTAGTAGTATATAATTTAAATTAGAATACTCTAAATATATCTATATTAGGAATATATTATAGAAAACTAATACTAATTCCTAGGGGATATAAGAGGGAATCCTAGCTAGTAAGAAAAGAAAAAAAATAAGTCTTAGTTTAAATATATAGCTAGCTTTACTATTTAAATATATATTAATTCCTACTATATTTATTCTACTTAATTGCCTTTAATTTCTAAGTAACTAACTTAATATTTTAAAATATCTTTAAGTAATTACCTAGAAAGCTAATATAGTTAGAATATTATATATATAGACTTATAATTAAGGAGAATTCTTATTTTAAAACTAAGGACTAACTAAGGTATATATAGAAACTAAAACTATATTAAAGGAGTAGGCTATTTAGTAGTAAATTTAATAGCTTAAAGAAATTTAGTAATTATAAATATAAAAATAGGAATTAAAGAATACTTTATTAAATTAGCTAGGGATTAAGCATTATCTCTATTATATTTATTATTTATTTAATAATTTATATACTAATAGTAATAAACAAGTAAAAGTTAGTAATATTACTAAATTAAAACTAAATACTACTTTATAGAAAAAAGAGAATTAAATAAATAATTTATTTTAAGTAATTAATAGTATACCTAAGCATTATTAAAAGAATTACTAAAAAATTATCCTTACTTATAATTATATAAAACTTTATTATTACTCTTATTAGAATTAATTTATTAAAGAAAACCTAAACTAAAAAAAGATTTAGAAAAATAATTAAAATAGATTTCTAAAATAAACCTTATTTCTAATTAAAGATTTTAGAAATTATAAGGTTAAATTAGCTTAATAGCTAGAATTTATAAAGTAAAGAGAGAAATAGTCTTTAAGGGATTTCTATATTTATTTAAACTCTCTTAAGAAGTATTTCCCTTAGAAAAATAAATAATAAAGAGCCTTATAATTCTTTATAAAATTAAAAAAACCTCTTAATTATTATATAAAAATACTAGCCCTAGAAATCCCTAAGATTTAAGAAGAAATTATAAAATTAGCTACTTAATATTAAAAAGCTTTTAAAAAAAACTTTTTATAAATTTACCTATACTATAGTAGTAATGTAGAATTAACTCTAAACCTCTTAAAAAGTATAGAAAAAGAATTATTATATTTATTTATCCCTATCTTTAATAGTATATTAATACTAAAGTATAGGTATAGTAATTTTTTTTACTTAAACTTTTTGCGAATTCGCCTGCACCGCAGTAGCAACGCGGAATTAACTCTAAACCTCTTAAAAAGTGTAGAAAAAGAATTACTATATTTATTTACCCCTATCTCTAATAGCGTATTAGTACTAGAGTGTAGGTATAGTAAATAAGGCAATACTAATAGATATTAATAGTAGAAACTATAGCTTTATATAAAGCTGCTATTACCTACTTATAGGTTAGAGTAGCTTTATATTAATAGTACCCTAAGTTACTCCTACGCCGCTGCCTATATATAAGCAAATACTAAATTATCTTATAGTTAAATATTATAAAATAACTAAACTTATACTAGTTATAGTGCTAGAGAGTGTATAGAATATTATTCTTTATATAAATAATATAGCCTTAATATATACTTAATGCAGCCTTCTAATGCCCTAAACCCTTACTAAAATAATAATATTAACTTTACTATTACCTTATAAGCCTATTATAGTTTAAAACCTTAAAGAAGTAATAGAGTATATAATGAAGAAGGCTATAAATACTAAAAATATACTAGCTTTAAGCTAAGCTAGTATTACTACTAAGGGGATCTCCTAATCCTTAGTTTAATAAATCTACCTTATAACTATAGTAATACCCCCCTAAGTTTATTATAAAACTATTATTAAAGGCATTACTATAGCTAAAGCTATTTAAAATTATTTACTTAAAAATACTATTACTATTATTAATTAAGCTACTAGCACTAATACTATAGTAATAGCTTACTACCTTTAGAGTAGTAATACTATTATTATATTCTAAAATATAGTAAAGCCTTATACTAAAGATACTATATAGGTTAGCACTACTTTTAAACTAAAAGCAGCACTAAGCTAATATATATTTAGTATTATTATTAAGGGCTTCCCTCTATATTATATATAGAACTAAAAGAGAGACTATATTCTCTAAGCCCTAGTTATAGCTAATAGTTAAGGCCCTATAAAGGTTATAGTATAAAAGCTATATAATACTACTATATAGTCCCCCCTTATTATTACTATTAATAGTATTAAAGCAGCAAATAGGCTATGCTATACTAGTATTATCTATAAGGCTAAGATATTTAAAGCTAAACCCTATAATAATACTATCTATCCCTATTAGTGTTATAGGTATTTTAAATTTAGATATATTACTATGTACTATACTATACCCCTATAGTATAGCTGCTACGCTGCTAGTTATTATATAGAAAATAAGTAGTCTTACCTAGCGCTAATAGGAGCTATTTACAAATGCTATATTAACTATTTAGGACTACACCTAGTATAGTTCTATATATATAATACCACTAATAAGCAATAGAATTATATATATGCTATATACCTAATATAGCCCCTAGCCTTTACTAAACCCCCCCCTTAGTTAGAATAGAAAGGATAGACTAAAGTGCTTAGCTATAGCTAAAGAAAGAATATAAGTAATTTACTATTATAAAAGGCTTTACCTTAGAAATAAGTTAGTTAACTATATACCTACCTTTCTAAATTAAAGCTAAAATTAATATAATATTTATAAGTAGCTATAGAAGCCTTTCTAAGCTAGTAACTTATAGCTACTATAGCCCTAAATAAGCTAAGTCTAACCTAATATATAATATAAAGTATATAATTAAGGTTATATACTAGAATATATAAAAAAAAACTTATTTAATATACCTAGCGCTAGAATCCTAGCCTAGCACTAATATAATAGTAATATAGAAACTAGGGACTTTAAATAATAAACTATCTAATTTTAGCCTTAGCTACTTTTAGCTTATAACTTAAGGTAGCTATACTATAATTTATATATACTATTAGTATAAACCTAAGGTATAAATAATATAGGCTAGTAAGGATTAGTGCTTTATTATAATAATAGGGCATAATATTTACTTTATTTACTCCTTAACCTATAAACCTAACTAGACTTTACCCCTACTTAAATTTATATTAGCCCTACCCCTTAATTATAGTATTTTTATTAATAACTTTAACTAATACTACCTACTTTAAAACTATTATAATTAAACCTTAGTAAAATATAATATACTTTTTATATTAATAAAGCAGTAATAGCTTAAACTTATAATACCTTAAAGTAAGGTAATATAAAAAATATAGGGAAGAAGGGATAGTATTATTAACTATACCTAGGCTATTTATAATATAAATATTAACTTTCTAAAAGGCTTAGACCTTATTAGGTCTAACTATATACTATAGCTTATCTATATAAGCTCTAGCCCTAGGCTATATAGTAACTATCCCCTCTAATTTAAATAAATATATATAAATAATAACCTTATTACTATAAAGGCTATAGTATAGTTCTAGCCTAATATTATAAAGCCCTAACTTTAATTACTAAAGAAAATTAATTACTTTATAAAATAATTAATAGCTAAACTTTAGTTTATTATAAATATAGTAATTCTAAGGAAACCCTAGGGCAGTCCTAAGCTAAACCTATAGTAAAACTAATATACTAAAGAAGTAACTTAAAATACTAAAAGGGTACTTTAATAGTAAAGAGTATTTTATACTAAAAAGAACTAGTAGTATATAACTAATATAGTATAAATATAGAACTAAGTTATTTATAATAAATAATATAGTGCTTAGTATATAGTAGTTAAGGCTATAACTACTTAATATAAAAACCTTTAAAAGCTTAAATAATAGGCATAGCTTTATAGTAGCTTACTACTAGAATAATAGCAAATTTCTACTCTTCTATAGAATAAAGATATAAATATTATAACTACTAAAATACACTAAAAGAAAGCCACTACTCTAGCTAAGTATTTTTTTCCTTCTTTCTAAGCTTAACTTAATAATATACTAAGTAACCTAAATAGCTACCTTAATACTACTATATTTCTAACTAAGAACTAATTTAATACTAATAAAATCTATAATATTATAAAAAGCCTATTTAGCTAAAAAGCACTTAAACTTAATAAACTTCTAATAAGCTACCTTAAAGTTTATAGTAAGCTATTAATATAAACCCTTACCTATTTACTAAATATATATTACTATATTAGTTACTACCTAGCTTTATTTTAATAAGTAAAAGTTATTATTCTTTATAAACTAAGTAAAACCTTAATAAAGCAGTAGAGGGCAGGGGCCTAGTATTTAATCTTACTCCTTAGTATAGTTAGTAAGGTTATAAAAGTAGTAGTAGTAAGTTAGCTTACCCTTATAGCTAAATTAGGTAAAGCGCTACCTAACTTATAAATAAGTAATAAAGTAAATTAGTTTATAAAAGTTATATTAAGTATATTAATAAAATCTATATATATAGTATAGCACTATAGCAGTATTATATTGCTACTATAGCTAAATATATTAGCAGCCTTTAACACTATTTACTATAAATAACTTACCTATACCCTTATTACTACTAGTATCCCTACCTAAATTATAGTATAAACCCACTTCTTTACTACTAAGTATACTATTTATCTCTTTTTTAATAAAGAAATAATAAGCCCCCTACCTATTACTATAGGGATACTATAGGGGTTCCCTATTTTACTTATTTTCTTCTTACTTTATATTACACTATTATATACTAAACTCTAAGCTATATAGTCTATATTAGTAATAAGCTTTTTTAATAATATAAATATCCTAGTATATAATTATATAGTAAAAGAGATATAGAACTACTTTAAGGCTATATAAGTAATTTACTAAAATTAGTCTTAAGAATTAGGCCTTAAATTTAATTTAAAAAAGAGTAAACTTATATACTTTATAAAATACTATACTATAGTTATAACTCTAATCTAACTTAGTACTAATATAATATAGCTAGTTTAATCTACCTACTTTTTAAAGGTTTAAATTTACTAAAAACTATAATAAAAAGCATATTAAAGCTAAGTTAAGTTAAAATTAGCACAGTAGTAGCTTATACTTATATTACTAGTAGTATTAATATAAAGTTACTTACTATAAAATATATACTTATTATATATATAAGTAATCTAGAGTATTATTACTTATAGTATAGAATTATACTATACCTCTATAGTAATTAGTAGTAAGGTAAGGGAAATAGCTAAGGTATTTATTTTTAAGCAAACTAAATGCTTAAGAATAATTATTAGGGCCTTTAAAGCTATACTATAGGCTCTTATTAAAACTAAGTTAGTAGTAGCTTTAATTAACCTTTACCTTAACTACTATTTACTTTACTTTTATTATTAAATTAAGGCTAATAGTATAGCTAACTAAATCTAAAATGCCTATATTATAGTAGTAGCCTAACTTTATTAAAAACTAGTATACTAGGGGCATAAATATTCTCTAAATCCTAATAACTGCCTAAACTATATATTATTTTTAAATTAGCCCTATAATTATTCCCTTAAACTATTTTTAGCTAAAGCGCTTACCTTAAAGTAAAAAAACTACTAGTATAGGGAAAGGACTGCTATATAAGCACACTAAACCTAAATTAAATATATAATAATAGAGCTTAACCCTAACTTTATCTCTACTATTAAAATAGTTTATATTTACTTTAGCCTTACTAAGTATAAATCTATAGTACTTATTTAAATATATATAAAATAAATTAGGCTTAATGCCTTTTTTTATAACTACTATATTCCTAAGGTAGATTTACTAATATATAGCTACTAAACTAATAATAAAAACTACTATTATATTTTATTCTTTTATAAAAACTTTAACTATCTTTACTTTATAAATATAAGTATACTACTAGTATATAATTAATATAAAGTTAGGGAAGCCTTTAAAAAGAATAAACTAGCTACTATACTTATAAAATAGCTTATTTTAATTAAGCGCATTCTTTAGTTTAGGCTTATATATACTTTATAATAATAATAAACTAAGGATATTAAAGACTTAGTATAGTAGGGCACCTAATATAGCATAAAGGTAAAAGTAGTAGGAAGCTATAAAGGTATTATAGTTAGTATAAAATAGTCTAATATATAAATTATATTAAATAATAAATAATAAATAGTAGTAAAAAATTATAGGTATAGCATGCCTATACTAGCCCTAGCCCTACTCCTCCTTAGCCTCCCTACTAACCTCCCCCTCCCCCTTTCCCTTATTCTTTATTACCTTCTCTTTTCCCCCCTTTTTAGTATAGCCCTATACTATAACTAAGCTAAGCCTATAAATCTTTTATAAAAGGTTATTATACTTCTTTAGTATATTAATAATATAGTAGGCCTATAGTAGTATTTTACCCCTAACTAAAGTTAAGGCTAAAATTACTATAATACTACTAAGTAACTATATTACTACTATAATAGCTACCCCTACCTTTTTTATAAGTTATTATACCTTTTTTTAAATAGTATTATACTCCTTAGCCTATCCCTAAGTTAGTACTATACTAATACTATAATAGTATTATAATAATACTACTATAAACTTATATTAATAGGCTCCCTAAAGGTATAAAGGTTTTATATATTTATTACTTACTTAATAGTCTTTTAATATAAGGTAATATTTTAGTTTAATTATAGCACTAATTAGCTACTAACTTACTACTAATATAAATAATATATAAAATACTTATTTCTAAATAAGTTTTTTTAGCTTTTATATACTTAAAGTATACACTACTAATACCTATATAAATTAAAAATAGTAATAGTATAGGTATTAAAGAAGTCCTAACCTTTAGTATAATAGCACTATTTATTAATATTTTTAGCTTATATTAAATAAGCCTTATAGGGCTAGTCCTTAAGCTAGCCTAGCTATACTATAAATTAGTAGTAGTAGTGCATTAGATTAGAGTTAGCACTTACCCCTAAAGCAATAATTTTATTTATAAATAGTATCTTAATTAGCTCTATAGTTAGTAGGGAGTAGCAATATAGTAGCACTACTATAATAGAAGGTTAGGGGTATACTTATAATAAAAGCAATTAATAAAAAAGAAAGAAAGAAGAAAAAAGGCTAAAAATAAAGAGAAAAGGGTAGCTTTTATAATTATCTCTTTCTTCCTTATATAATTAATAGTTAGCTAGTAGTTAGTTTACTAATAGCTAACCACTAGCTAATATAGCTAATACTATAAAGGTATAAAAGCTAGTAAAAGGTTTTTAGTAAAAAGGTAATAGCCTAAGGGGAATAGCAAGGGACTAATATAGTGCTTAATAAGAGTTACTAAAGTAACTTAAAATAATATATAAACTACTTCTAAGGGTAATTCACTGCTTTACTATACCTCCACTAACCTATACTAATCCTAGTTTTATAATATACACTCTCCTATAATGCTAGTTAAGTTTAGCTAGCAGTATATATTTATAGACAGTTAGAACTAGCGCAGGGCCACTCCAGCTCTGCAGCGGATACTATCACGGTTATATATAGGTTTTCCTCCCTGCTCTAGGGTTTTTTTTATATAGTTTTAGTAGCAGAGGTACTAGCTATTGGGCTTAGCCTAACTAGAGTATTAAATAATAATAATAATAGTATAGGTATAGTAAATAAGGTAATATTAATAAATATTGATAGTAAAAACTATAGCTTTATATAAAGCTATTATTACTTACTTATAGGTTAGGGTAGCTTTATATTAATAATACCTTAAGTTACTTTTATACTACTACCTATATATAAGTAAATACTAAATTACCTTATAGTTAAATATAATAAAATAACTAAACTTATATTAGCTATAGTATTAAAGAGTATATAAAATATTATTCTTTATATAAATAATATAGCCTTAATATATACTTAATATAGCCTTTTAATGCCCTAAACCTTTATTAAAATAATAATATTAACTTTATTATTACTTTATAAGCTTATTATAGTTTAAAACCTTAAAAAAATAGTAAAGTATATAGTTAAGAAGGCTATAAATACTAAAAATATATTAGCTTTAAGCTAAGCTAATATTATTACTAAAGGGATTTTTTAATTTTTAGTTTAATAGGTTTATTTTATAATTATAATAATATTTTTTTAAGTTTATTATAAAACTATTATTAAAGGTATTATTATAGTTAAAGCTATTTAGAATTATTTACTTAAAAATACTATTATTATTATTAATTAAGCTATTAATATTAATACTATAGTAATAGCTTATTACCTTTAAAGTAATAATACTATTATTATATTTTAAAATATAGTAAAGCCTTATACTAAAGATATTATATAAGTTAGCACTACTTTTAAATTAAAAGTAGTATTAAGCTAATATATATTTAGTATTATTATTAAGGGCTTCTCTATATACTATATATAAAATTAAAAAAAAAATTATATTCTTTAAGCTTTAATTATAGCTAATAGTTAAGGCCTTATAAGGATTATAGTATAAAAGCTATATAATATTACTATATAGTCCCCCTTTATTATTACTATTAATAGTATTAAAGTAATAAATAAGCTATACTATACTAATATTATTTATAAAGCTAAGATATTTAAAGCTAAACTTTATAATAATACTATTTACTTTTATTAGTATTATAAATATTTTAAATTTAAATATATTACTATATACTATACTATACCTTTATAGTATAGCTACTATACTATTAGTTATTATATAAAAGGTAAGTAGTTTTACTTAATATTAATAGAAGCTATTTATAAATATTATATTAACTATTTAAAACTATATTTAGTATAATTCTATATATATAATTATTAGAAATAACTGAGGTGGGTGCTGTAGAGCACAGCTTACTAAGGTAGTGGGCTCAGTAAGCGTGCACCCACAGGTCCACTGCTCTGCAGAGCAGAGCACTGCAGCAAGCTGCAGTTAGCTAAATCTCACGTAAAATGGAAGCTTTTACGTTGCTTTTAGCACTATTTAATTTGCTAAAGAATTTGCAATAATAATATCTAATAAAAATTATATTTAATCTCTGACTTTACGGGTATGCGCGGCTAGTAAGAGTAATTTTAATAGTCTATACAGTCAGTGGCTATAAGGGGGTTTTTTACTTCCTTTCCTTATATACCCTCCAACCTTATTAGTAAATCCCAGTTACTAGCTAGGCTTTATAAGCTACTTTTTATTTTCTATAAAATTTATTTATATAGAAAAACAAAAAAATAGACTTATAGCTATATAAATTAGCTACTAATATACTTACTAATTAGTTAACTTAGTAAAAATTAACGTATATAACCTAAAAATTAATTTTTTAAATAATTATATAGAAAGAAAGCCCTAAATTTAGTAATAAAGAATCTAGTCTTAAAATTCTTTATAAATTCCTCCTTATTATAAAAAATAGTAAAAACTAACGTTATAAAGTAACTACCTTTACTAACTAAGCTACCTTTAGTAGCTTAGTTAGCCTATTTAATTTATTTCTCTATAGCTTTACTAGTTACCCTATAAATCTAATCTAAAGTTAGCCCTATGCCTAATAGCTATTAGCCTAACTATATAGCTATTAGAATAGGCATAGAAGGGCAGAAAAGGTTAAAAAGTAAAGATTTATAGGGACCTTGCAGCTATAAGCTCTATATATATAACCTTTAGTTAGATTTCTATAGTTATGCTACGCGCGCGCGTATAAGCTTACTAGCTTACACTAGCTTTACTAGCTAGCAAAGCCCCCCTATAAGATGCTTCTATAAGCGCTATAATTATAGCACTAATAGTAAGGAATCCCCTATAAATAACCCTATTATTTTCAACACCCCCTCTAAAGAAGTATTAAGGCTAGTTATTATAAAGCACTAAGGGTAAAAGTAAAAGAAAAAGTTATATAAAATCCAGAAAAATTCTAAAATAAATATAAATTACAGAATTATAGAGCCTAAAGTCAGGGCTCTAGGGTAGATAACTTTTTACTATAGTAATGCATAGTATTTCACAAAGGAATTACTATTAAAAGCAGAGACCTTATTCTTTCTTTATTTTTATAATTGTTTTCAATTTTCCGAGTGTTTTTGTAATTATTTTCGATTTTCTAGGTGTTTTTGTGGTTGTTTTAGTGCCTTTAGCTAGGCATTGTTTTGGTAGCTTTAGCAATAAATTATAGGGGTTTTAGCCCTATAAGGTCTAAGAAAATAAGGTGTATAGGACTAATAAGGGGCTTTATTGTTATGGACTAGCCTAGATGGCTACTGCGATCTAGTGTCGATGAAGTTATTATTATCCATAAAGAGGAAAGGAAGGCTACTATCCCCCTCTACGATATGTGCTCTCTATATACGGTGTATGGCCGTAGGGCTTGCCCTACGGGTGCGGTGGGTCTCCTCGCGTGCCCCTCTCCTGCTCCGCTAAGGATCCGAGCCGCGAGCTCGAATCCATCACATTTATAAGCCTATTAGCCAGCATTTTCTTAGTATCTAGGTAAGCAATCTTAGCTAGCCCTTCTAATACTAGTTGTTAGTTATAGTGGAATTTTAGAAGGGTATGCTTTATACAGCTATAAAGAGCAGGATTATAAGCAGTCTTTATAGCTCCCTAGTTATCGCAAAAAATTTGTATAGGGGGTTTTATAGGTGTTTTTAGCTCTATAAAAATCCCTTTAAGCCACTAAAGCTCCCAGAAGGTCTTGCAAATAGCGTTAGACTCTGCTTCTGTTATTAATAAGGCTATAGTGCTAGCCTTTTTCGATTTCCAGCTAATTAGGCCCCCTGCTAGCTTATAAAGATAAGCATAGGTGGATTTAGAAGAGCTTCTATCTCCAGCAAAATCGCTATCACAAAATCCAACTAAGCTAGAGCTAGCTTTAGGGGTCTTTATATTATTTATAGGGGCTAGGCCCTTATAAATTATAGCTTATTCCTTTCTACCCAATAGGTATCTTAGCAGGTTTTTAGCAGCATTTAAATGCTCTAAATATAGGCTTACTAGGGCTATTAAAAGCTATTGTAGCGCAAAGGCAACATTAGGTCTTATTAAAAGCATAAGATACATTATAGTACCAATTATGCTCTAATATTCCTTTATATTTAATTTAAATATTAGGGGCTTAGTAAGCTATTGCTTTAAGACCCCTAGCTACAGCGGAATTCTAATAGATTTACAATTTTCTAGCTTAAAGCATGCTAGGGCCTCTAAAATATACTGTTTTTAGTGTATTTTTAAGACCCTATTTTTCTAATTACGCTAGATTTACACCCCTAAGAAAAATTCTATAGGGCCCCTATCTTCTATAGGGTAAGCTTTATAAAGGGCCTTTTTAAGCTCCTTAATATATTATAAATCTGCCCTAATTAAAAGGCAATTATTAATATAAGTTATAATAAAGGTATGCTTTTTTAGATTATAGAATATAGTAGGGTTAGAGATAAGAGGGCTAAAACCTAGGCTTTTAAGCACTAAGGTTAGTATTTACTGCTACTCTCTAGAGCTTTGCTTTAAACTATATAAGGATTTTCTTAGTATAATAACTAAGTCCTTAGCTGCTTTATAGCTAAATTCTTTAGCTAGCTTAGCTAGCTATGGATTTTGTTTAAGAAATTTAATAAATCCCTTAGGAATTTGCATATAAATAGTCTCTTTTAGGTGGCTATTAAGAAAAGCCCCTATAAAATCCACTTACTCTATTTCCTAGTCTTCCTAAGCTACTATAGCTAATAATATTCGCTAGCTAGGGGGAATACTAGTAGCGGCAAAGGTATTTATATAATCTAAGCCTTCTATTTACATAAAACCTTTAGTAATAAGTTAGGCCTTATATTTTAAAGGGTTATTTTCTTTATCCTTTTTAAGCTTTAAAACAAGCCTATTTTTAAGCACTTTTTAGCCCTTAGGGATATTTTCTTTTCCTATAAATTCAAAAGTGCCTGCCTTTAGAAGTTGCTTAAATTTGCTAAATATAGCTTGTAGCCACTGTTTTTTCTAAGGGCTAGCTAGAGCTTGCTTCTAGGACTTAGGCTTAGAACTATTATTAGGCCTATTTTCTTTAGCCTTTAGCTATGCCTTATAGCAAATTTCTTTAAAAAGAGCTGCTAAATTAATATCTATTTTATCTAGATTATCTAGTTAATTTTTATCTAAATCTAGGTCCCTAGGACTCTTAGGCTCTTTATTAACTATCTAATCAGAAGATGCTATAGGGTAATCCTTAATAGGAATACTACTATTTTAGTTATTTTCCCCCTTTAAGGAATTATCCTATAGAAGGTTCTAAGGGGCACTTAGATCCCCCTCTAAAGAGTTATCCCCTATAGAATACCTAGGGAGGCCTAAATTTATAGGGCCTATAGGTTCTATAATTTTTATAAAGCTAGTCTTAGTAACTAGTCTTTTAGAAGGAATATAAACTAAGTAGGTCTTAAAACCTAAATTAGCTAATAACCTTCTAGAGATAGTCCTAGAGGCTAGTTTTTAAGCTTTAGGTCTTTTTTCTATAGAAATTAAGACCTTATAATAAGAGCTAATAGCCCTAATAGCCTTATAAATAATAGGGCTAATTTCTAAGGTTATTAAGGTATTTTCTTTAAAATCTGTGGCTAATAATTGTGCTAAGCTAGCTAGCTTTATAGAATTTATTATTATATTTATAAGATTTATAATAGTAGAAATAACAAAATTCCATAAAAATAAGGGTAAGCTAGCCTAGTATAGGGTAGCCTATAATCTATCCATAACGACCTAGATAGCCCTCTTAGCTAGCCTATTTTGCTTATAGATATAAGGGAAAGAAGTGGTAAATTTTATCCCCTTTTTAGCTAGCCATTACTAGCAAGCAGAATTAACCTCTCTACCCTCATTAAAATGTAAATGTTTAGGGTAGGTACTAAAATTTAGCTTTAAGGATCTAAAGAGACCTTTTATAGCTAAGAAAACAGTAGGGCCCTCCTTATTTAGCATTAACATTAGCCACTTATATCTAGTTTTTTAGTCTACTAGAATAAGGCACATAGGGTGCTTATTATAAGGTATAGGACTTATTTTTACTATATCCCCCTTTAGTCTATCTAGAGCCTTAGGGGGGTTTAGAATTAGGTTTTTAAAAGGCTTTCTAACTGCTTTTATTTAATTATAGGTTAAGTAGTTAAAATCCTTATCTTTAACCTTTAAAAAATCCAGAATTTCCTTAGCTAATAAGCTAGTTTTCTTTAGCAATAGTAGGCCTAGATACCCTAGCCTAATATGCTAAATTCTAGCTAATCTTAGCAAATTTTAGTATAAATTTAGCTTAGGGTCTTTTATAAAATCCCCTATAAGCTCTTTTTTAGCCACTATAATATCTTTCTTTTTAGCTTCCTACTAGGCCCCTTAAGAATCACAGGCCTCTTAGTTAGCTATTAGAGGCCTAGGGCTTAATTTAGTGGATTTTTTAGGTGCTAAATCCACTAATACCTCTTCTATAATTTTTCTAGGGGCCTCTAACAGCCTTATATTAAAAGGAAAACCTTCTATAATATTAGGTGCCTAGCTTATAAGCTTTAG
>SRPU01000293.1:0-23415 GCA_018360185.1 Claviceps lovelessii
AAAAAAAAAAAAAAAAAAAAAAAAAAAAAAAAAAAAAAAAAAAAAAAAAAAAAAAAAAAAAAAAAAAAAAAAAAAAAAAAAAAAAAAAAGGGCGGGAACAACACTCCAGGCACTCACCGCTTCCAAAACTGCCATGACACTTTCTTTGTTTTCTCGCAAAACTCGCATGACGTGTTCACACGTAATTCGGAAACTGCCTTCAATGTTGCTCACTTCCATGGCATACGTCAACATGCGGGTGAGTCTAAAGGGCACACGCTCGGGAAACTTGTCCCGCTTCATGGCGATTTCAAAGCAGTCGCCAAAATCAATGTGGATAATCTTGCCAGTGATTCGATCAAGCATCAAGTTGGACGGATGTCGGTCGCCCAGACCGAGAATGTATCCCACCATTGACATGACGCCCAGAGACCGGGTATAATTCGTGCGTCGTTCCAGCCAAGCTTCCGATGACTTGGACTTGAGCCACAAAAGGCGGTATAAATCTTGGCCCGTGGTGTTGTCGAGGGCATAGCCAAACACCTCTACTTTCTGCATCAGTGTGAGGTTATCGTAGTCTGGCGCCATCTGCAGCATGATGCGGTGTTCAATGTTAAGCATGATCGAGCGGCTATCACGATAAGCCTTGATGAGCATATGGAGCGTGTCACTGTTTGGTACCCAACCAAAGAGGCCAGAACTCTGTGAAAGTGGAATGATGGGGTAGCGCTGGATATTGAGGTGTCGCTTATGGCATTCAGAGTCGTTGGCAAGCAACGTATTGCACAGGCCAAAGAGCTGCATGACTCGTTCGTCTTGTCGGACGTCCTCATGGCCTTTGAGAAGAAAGGTATATGACACGCCATCGCTGCCGGTGGTGATGAGCTTTCTTGGTCTCTGTTTGGAGGAAATGACAATCAGGCTCGATTCAAAGGACATGATTCGGATGATTGGCTGGCCACTCCGATAGGTTCCGGGGACGGCGAGTTCGAGATCTCTCGAGTTAAGGAGCTTCGGAGAGCAATATGTGAGCTCCAAGCTCGTGAGCTGTGGCAACTGCCTAGAGATTCTCCGAAACACCTGATAATAGAGATCCCAAGCCTGGTTGAGGTCATTCACATCTTTAGAGCTCTCGTACTGGTGGCACCACTCTTGTGCCTCCTTCAGATCTCGGCCAAAGGCCTGGGCAAAGGATATTTCGCGGAGGGTCTCAGGCCCACGCTCCAACAGCCCATGAAGAGGCTCAAGAGTAGTAAACATACCCTCTATATTGTGGTCGCCAAAGTAGAGACGCGACGCCTCCTCCAAGCCTTCGTGCCAAAGCTCGTGCCAAAGCACAGCCACCCGAATTAGTTCATGGCTCACGACATCAGCCTGTGCTACCAGATTGGCACTGTGCTGCCGCATGCTGTCCATAATTTGCGCGGCCGACCGGAATCGTTTGGTATTCTGCCATGACTTCATGGCAACTGTCAACGGGTATACCAATGCTTGAGGGTGGGCTCTGCCAACGTCGGCGAGAAGATTATGCACAGCTTGCTGGACTCGCTTATTCGGTTGGTTGATCCGGGCAATGAGCTGAGGTATGACTTCAAGCCAGGTGTCGACCGAGACATTGGCGATGCCTTCCAACACAGCCGCGTTCACTTCCGCGCCGCCACCGTGCGAGAACCATAGAGTAAGCACACGAAGGGTATCTTGAAGAGAGCTTCCGGCTGATAGGGCAATAGACTTGAAGAAGCCTTGAATGGCGGGTACGACATGCTCGATCAGCATCGTCTGGTCAGCCCGCGATAACTGGCCTTCGTTTGCAGAAGAGAGGGTCTGCACGATCTCGAAGTTGGCCAATGCCCAGGCATGCCACGCTTTGTACCATCCTGGGTTGTACTTGGTAGCCTGCGAATATGAGCTCAAGATCTCCTGCACGCGGGTGTGCGTCCAGTCATCCTGGTTGATGGCAATGAGCCAGTCTCCTTGACGCAGATAACACTTGGCCAGTAAAACAGTCTGATTATACAGGCCTCTTTGCAACTGCGCGCCCATGGGCAGATCAATTTGGCCCTGGAATCCATAGTCAGTGGGAAGATTTCCCTCGCTGATGCCCACCTTGGCTGCTAGTTCCGCTCTATCCACGTCCAGTTGGTGCGCGGCATCGATGGTGAATCTCTGAAGGCAGTACAGAGTCCGTTCAGGTATACCGTCCCGCTGCGCCGTTGATGATTGCTGACCCACTTCCCATTCGAATTTCAACATGGCATAAACAACTTGAGCTGGGATTATTCTCGGGGGCGATATTCCTGGTCGGTCACCTCTAGTCTCTGGCCAATGCGGAATCATGGTCTCCAACGGCGCGTCACTGCCCACAAGTTGTTTGAGAGACTTCTCAGCAAGACCCATTCGCCCAGATTTACGGCAAAGGTTGGCGAACTTGATCCACATGCGCATATTCTCTGCCGGTGAGATAACCAAAGCCCTGAGGCGGAGCATTCTGTGCCAAACCTCGACGTTGCGCTGGCATCCCTGCAATCTGGTTTCCCACGTTTTGCGCATGACTGCCTGTTTCTTTTCGTCGCATTGTTTATAGACAATGAGCTCTTCGAGTTCTGCCAGCATCTGAACTCGCACAACAACCTGATACGCTCGATTGTAAGACTCACTCACAAGCGCGCTTAGCTCCGTGTCTAGGGCCTCGCGTGCCTGCTCGATGCACGTCACGGCTTCTCGAAACTGATTTCTGTGGATCGCAAGAATGGCCCCGAAGAAGGACCTGTCGGGCGAATGCCGTTTTAGAGACGACAGGTAGTTATCCATGTGATCCCATTTGTTTTGCCCCCATGCTGCTGCAGTAGCGAGAGGTGCAATCGTTCGCTGCACCTCGGCAGCAGAGTTGGCCCACGTGCTTCCCGTGAGACTGGCGAGCGCGTCCCACTCTCCAAGAGCGTGTAAGCATCGCATTTTGCCCATGACGATGTCAATGGATGTAGCCTGATCGGGAGGAATTTCACGCTCTCGCTTATTGTAGAAAGCCAGAGCCTCTTCCCATCGCTCCAACTTCTCGAACCAGGTTTCGCGAAGTTGAATGCCTTCCTTGTAAAGCTGCGCCTTTCTCAAGATGCCGATGGCTGCGTCAGACTGTTGTAGTTCGTTGTTGATGACGATGAGGGCCTCAACCGCACCACCACTTTGGTCTTGCAAAAATTCAAGTTCCTTGTAGTGGAGAGCCTTGGCGTACGCATGACATCTTGCTGCTTCTCTCCCGAGCACTCGAATATCAATTGGGAGTGCCTTGTCATCATGCTCCATGAACTCGGCAAGATTCAACAGCAGTCCTAACAAGTCTGGAGTAACATTTTCTGATTTGATTGCGTTCTCGATATTCTGTATCAGCTCGTCTTGGAATTGTTCGTACAATTCCGTCCAGCATGAAACAAAGGCTGAGTTGAACAACTCCCGTGCGAGGGGAAGGTATACACTGGCCAAACTGGCGCAGGCACGCAGGGCATGGTTTGGCGATTCTGTCAACAAGGTTGTGCTAAATCTGCGCAGCCACTCTTGCCAATCTTCCTTTGTTGATTTGCCGCGTGTGTCCCATACCGCCTTCAAATGGATTGCATTCATTTCCAGCTTCTTGGTCCCCTGTTCTGCGAATGTGCCATCGTCTGTAATGTCACCAAATCTTGACTCGGACGTAAGATCTTGTGGGAGAACCTCGCCCTTTTGAAGTTTGCTGACGAGAAGTTCATAATTCTGATGTTGAATTTGGTGTTGATTTATGACTTTGTTCACGGTGCCCATAAAGTGGAGATAGTCTTTCCCAAGTTGTTGTATCAAGGCGCAGAGAGTATCCAGTGCCGTGACTCGCAGTGTTGGCTCACCAGTGTCGAGTACTCTCGTAAGCGGATGAATGATTTTTGCCGCGAAATCATTCAGGTTGACCTGCCTGGAAATTTTGCCAATGCTATCAATCGCGTGCTTTCGGATGAACACAGGCTGTCCTTGCTTCTCAAATGTGCGTATGATGACCGGAATGATGAGGTGCATGTATTCTTCAGCACTGGCGCCAAAAACAAGAAATGCATGCAGAACTCGCTCAGATGGAATTCTTTTCGCAGACGTGTCCCGGTCGAGTACTCCGAGCATGTTGGGGAGAATGCCAGCGAGGTAAACCTTGAACTCTCCCTCCAATGCTCGCGAGATTGCTTCCACTAGAGAGAGGATTGTGGCCTGCAACGACGCGGACGTGTCCCAGTGCCGCTGAAGGATATCGATGATGGCGGGGAGGTAGTTCCGGATGTGCTGACGAACGATGCTGACCAAAGTTGCCAGTTGGTTGAAGTATGATTCTAGCCGTGTAGAAGCTGATGACCGAATGACATGCAAGAAGGCAGGTACAATCCTATCAAGAAACGACAGACATTCCAAACCCAGCGTTCTGAAGATGTTCATGATGGCTTCAATAACAGCAGCGTGATGCTGCAAAAGGGAGGAATCTTTCAGAATCTGAAGCAGGGCATTTATGACGACAGTTGGAAAATACTCTTTATTAGAGGGTGTCAGTCCGTTCATCATAAGAGACATGTCAGTCATCTGGTTCGATTCAACTCGACGCTGTATCTCGGGCGTGCGCTCTTCGACTTGCTGTGTCTTCGGCATGAGTAAATTATTCGGTTTTCATATTGCACGAGCAGTGCTCTGCAAACTTACCTGAAGTTTGTAGGGATCCAGAGCTCCCAGAATGCCCATGAGCTTCACTGTTTCCTGTCTGAGGGGCCCTCTCTGATCCTCAGTTCGGATAATGCCCTGCAGGATCTCTAGCAGCTGAGGGTATTCTAGATATGGTTCAATAACGTAGCCAGAGTTGCTGGCCAACTGACCCAATGCATTGAGTGCCGCCTGTCGCTTGATACTGGATGATTGGTCTTGTAGCGCTTCCAGGATGATCGGCATCAGACGGTCTTTGTAAAGCAACATGTCTTCACCGCCGACCGTGGCAAGATCTCCGAGTGCTTTGAGAATTGTAGCCGCAACACTCGGACTCGAGTCACTGGCCTTTGGCAGAAGAACTGAAACCATTGGTTCGACGTACGGCTTGATCAGAGTCTGGGCGTTTTGAACCAACAGACTCAAAAGCTTGGCGCTTTCTTCTTTATTCCGTGCCACTTCCGAGAACTCGAGCTCCGTCAGCATTTGTATAAGGGTTTTCCGCAGCGAGGGAATAACGTATGCTGGGTTAAATCTAGCCAGACGACCAACAATCGAGATGGCGATCTCACGTATGGCAAATACTTCATCGTTGAGCGCAAAAAAGAGTATCCTGATATTCTCGGCTTTTGCGAGATGACGGTCAAAGCGCTCATCTAAAGCAGCAAGCACGGTTTGCCTGATGTCGGGTTCGGGATCCGAGATTCCGACAGTCAGCAGCTTTTCGATCACATCACCCACGACTTGAAGTGCGTGATAGCTGGTCTGGTTGACAATCGGGTCCCGAACGTAGAGTTGACAACAGGTCAAAGCCGCAGCCTCGCGGATCTCTGGATCCTCGTCTTCCACGTATTTGATTGCCACATCGCGAACAAACTCGTTTAGGACATGCCCTGTGAAATCAAAGCTGCCAAGCGTGTTAAGCGCCAGCTTGACTTCTGCTCGTCGAATCTCGTAAGCTTGAGAGTCCTTGGCATCTTTTGCGTTGGCACAAATAGAATTGAGGGTGTTTGGCTGAGGCGCTCCAGGCTGTCTGAAGGTCTCACCACACAACACAACGCTCAGCATATCCAAGAGTCTTTCCTGGATGATGGGTTTGACCGGTGGGATATAGAATGCCATGTCGACCAACGCCTGAGTCAGCTTCGGAGTCATGTCGCAGGCAAATATAGGATCCAGAAGGGCTTCCATGTATTTGCTCAGTGTCTGACCAACAGCAACGGCCAATCGGCTAATACAGTCAAACACAGGATCTACGGAGCCTCTTTTGCGTGACTGAACACTCAAACCCTCTCTGACATGAATAAGAACGCCATCTAGATAGGGTGCAATAGCGCTTTTGACCGAGTTCGCAATGTTGCCAATAGCCAAGAAGGCGTCGTTTCGTTCCTTGTCCTTTTTCAACATGCCAGATAAATAGACCATGAATTTGTGTAGCCATGATTGGGCGAAATCGGCCGGTGAATAGCTGGCAAGATCCGGGATGACGTGAATAACCGTCCTTCGTGTCGTGGGATCTCTATGATCTTTGTGCTTGTACACAATTTCACAGGCGTCTTGGTAATGATCCTGCATGTACATGCCGCCCTGTTCAAGCAGCTCCCTCAACACTAATAAGGATGCGTGGATAGACTCGACGGTGTTAACCTTGAGACCCTGTCTTGCTTCGGTATAAATTTTGCTCATCCAGAGCTGTTTCATCTCCTGATCCCGCTCTCGGATTATTCGAAAACAGGCACTAACAGTCTCTGCCGATGTTTCGCGAATAAGTTGTCGAGGATCTCTTAACCCCACCCATATCCAGTCAAATATTGTCGGGATGTACTGATACATGAGCGTGGGGGCATTCCTGGCCAGTTCTCTGAGAACAAGAACAGCACTGTATCGACGTTCTTCGACTCGGTCATTTTGGAGCCATTCAAGCGCCGTATTCACTTCGGAGTCAACCAGTTCGGATATCATTGATCCTCCAGGACGGCACAACTTGCCTAGCGCAATAGCCGCAGGCTTCATAGGATTTATATCCCTGCCGCGTAGAACGGTTTTGATGTTTTGCGTGAATCGGGTATATTTGGCACCGACATCGACGCCATCGAAATCGACCAAAGCGTCCAGCGCATAAATGCCGCCGAGTCGTTCCGCCGAGTCGCTGCCGTGGGTGATGAGTTGCGTGATCCTATTGTTTACTGCATTGTAGAAGGACTGGAATTGCTCTTGGCTAAGGTCTGCATGCACTTTGTCAGATACGCTCGTACAGGCATGCAATGATGAAGCCGGTGTTTATACCTCGGTGGCATAATACAACAAGGTCACGAAGCTGAATGGCGGCTCGTTTCCGTATTTCATCGGATACACTATGTGAAAGTCAGCTTCAGAGACCCTTGCAGAGCCGTATCAATTGCATACCGAGATTTCAAGCTCCGAGTGATTTGCTCGAGTCGCTCGAGGGAGATCTGCTGTTGCTGCGCCATCGTCCCCAGTTGGCGCTGAAGCCGATGCGATCAGAAAAGCATGAACCAGCGAGGTATTCTTGAGGACAAAAAAGACTGATGAAGTTGGTAAATCGTTGAAATAGAGGGGAGGAGCTGGACATGGAGTGATTTGTTGGTTGGGGCAGCTGTTGTGAGACGCTGGAACCTGGAAAGTGGCTGGGAAGTCTCGCAGCTGCAGCACGGCTGACGAGTGCGGCCACGGGTGAAAGAATCGTCTGCAGCAACCTACGGACTAGGACTCAGTCTCCTGTGAATGATGTTATCATAGAGACAAGTAGTTGGAACTCGGTCCAACGTTTCAGCGATGATGTCGCAACGACCAGAGAGATAACCCCCGACTTGGGAGTCGAGGTGCGGCACGACGGGTTGGTTGCCTAACAGCTCACGTCGGCAGGTCAGCAAGCAGTGCATCCCACAATGAGCCAAACAACCAATGGCCAAGCAGCCAATTTTGAGACCTTAAGTGGGTCGCGTCAGATGAGCACCGTGTTCCATACTGTGTATTGTATCCGGGAGCTTGCATGTACGTATATATGTATGTATGTGGATATATAGTAGCATGTACTTGTGTTTGGAGAGCGCGTTGGGACACAAACGGCTCCACTGATACGCACTGTGCAAGCCTTGTTCGCGACCAAACATCGTCATGTTGCAGTGAATGATTCAAAGGTTCAAATCCACATCTCTCACAAATTTATTTGTTCAATGATCACCACGCTTGCCACTCTCTAGTTCTCCCTCGACTCTGCCGGGCTCTCGCCAGGAATCCCAACTCGATTGCAGGACTCTCATATTGGATCCCAAAGCACTCGAGCGCATCATGGGCAATGACGGCGGCTCTATCCCAAAGAGAAGTGAATTGGTGAAGAATGCTGCTCGTACACCTACAGTCTCGGAGCTCAAAGCCACAGCTTTGGAATCTCTGATCCATGCATGGACTCACTGCGCCCTCAGCGGTTCGAGCCTTGAGATGGAAACAGCTGTTTCAGATTGGCGCGGAAGATTGTTCAACTACGAAGCCATATTGAACGGATTGATGCCGTCCGACGAGCCTGCCGAGGAGACGACGCCTGCCAGTTTTGGCATCAAATCTTTGAAAGATGTAGTACGGGTCAAGTTCTCCGAATGTGGTGGGAAATGGGCATGTCCGATTTCCATGAAGGAGATGGGCCCGTCTACGAAAGCTGTCTACCTAGTGCCGTGCGGCCACGCCTTTGCCGAGATCGCAATCACAGAAATTCAAGAGAATTCATGCCCGGAATGCGGAGAGAAGTTTGACAAGCAAAATGTCATCCCATTACTTGCAGCCGCCGAGAAGGATGTGCAGAGATTGGAAAAGAGACTGGAGGGTTTACGAGAAAAGGGCTTGACTCACAGTCTCAAGAAGGACAAGTCAGAAAGGAAGAACAAAAAGAAACGGAAAGGGTGCGATATGGCGGAGAGTGAGGATAAAGCGAAAACAACCTACACAACGACGGGCGCAGACTCGAGGATAAGTGGCATCAATAACCCCATGGCCGCATCTTTGACGGCCAAAGTTCTTGCTGAACAAGACGAAATGAAAAAACGACGAAAAATGGCATCCGACGCTACTTTGAGGGCATGAGAAGACGTTTGGGGAAAAAATTCTAGGTGGGTGCACGGTTGTAATGAGGAGCGATGGCTCACGAATATAGCCAGGGCTATGATTAAACAAGATGCGCTGTTTCGTTATCAGACGGCGGCGCGATACGGTACTTGCATGCCAGTTCAGTTAACAGTCACTGACCTGTTCTCTATTCTCCAAGGTTCACGACATACATATGTACATGCTTTCATATGTAGGTCTTAGTGACTTGACTTGATGAATCGGAAGCCAATTCATTGAGCAACGCGATCGCCTTCGCCCTTTCATTTTCATGCGGGCCGGCCCCTGGAAGGAAATCCTTCGGCCATCCTGTCCCTGAACTCTTCTCACTGGCCTAAAGTTTGACAGGTTTCAACAACTGGGGAAGCCATGGTCATGCCAAAGCAGCTACATGTATACTGAGAATTCGACGAGCAGTAGATGGGACAAGCAGCAATCTGGCACTAGTTTGAGCTCTGACGGCGGAAATGAACGTGCAAAAAAAGAAAAAGGACCAAAGGACGTTTCACGATGCATTCTCCTTGGACCAAAGAATCCGAAGATTGGCTGCAATGTATCAGTTCGAGAGAACTCGCTTTCTATCGTGGCAAGTCCTTTGCGAAATTGGAAGCGGATTGATGCAAATTGTCCTCCCGACAGCATTGTGCGGACGCTGCTGCATGTATCATCTAGGGGACCCGCCGACGCCGTCGTGGCTGTCTTTTTCCAAACGAACAATGGAACCAAGGCAGTCTTGGTCGTTGTTCTCGGTGTATCAGGGGCGGCGAATTCCCTCGTGACCCAGGAAAATTTGAAAGGCTCCTTCTCCAGGATTTCACGGGATCATGACGACATTGTCGACATACGTGGGGCGCTTGGCAGTGCTACTGCCTCTGACCCCACATCATGTCTGCCCCTTGCTCAACAGTCGACTCGACTCAACTCCTCCAGCTGTCCAATTTCGGTATGCCAGAAGACCTTGATGCGTCGCATGGAGCCTGTTGCCGAAACGTTCAACGCGAAAGAGTCGAAAAGATATCACGGCCATGGTCCAAATAGACGGCGGACTCGTGGCATGCGACGGGCGGGGTCAGGAATCGGGAGTCAAGACGCAGACCCTGAAACTTGACTCCATTCGAAGAACCAGCTGACGAGTGAAATTCTCAATGTCGGCCATGTTCCAGCATCTCGACAACCCATTTATACCTGTCCGACATTTCTTGCAGTCCCAGTGTTCCAGGCCATATGTCTGCATTCTGTACATGCCTTAACGGCAATCGTGGCCACGGCGCCTTTTTTTCGGAATAATGCCCTTTTGAACCGTTTTCAAAAATGTCCATACCTCAAGCGCTCTCCGGCCCGCTTCAACGTGAGGGACCATTATTCTTGTGCGATGGCGTATTTCCTCAAGTTTGCAGAGTTGAGGCATTGCCGGTCCGACATGTCCCGCGTGGTCGATGGAGAATCGGGCCAGCTGGATGGGGCCTACCCTATGATGACAACGACGGTGGAATTGGGATACATGAGTGAGGACTGCCACGTCGACATCGACAGAATGGAGATGGAGGTCCGTGGAGGAAAGGATGATGGTGATGCCGGACAGGAAAAGGCTGATGTTGCCGGGTTGGCATTGCCTTGCAGCAAGTGGTCTTGAGTCTGGACTCTGTATCTCTGTCCATCCTCCCCCGTGCTCTTCCCGAACCTCACCCCCAACCCCCCAAGATCCCTCTTACTAGTGGGCCAATCATGCCAACATTTGAAGGCTAAGAGGCACTTGAAATTCCAGAGGCATAGTAAGTGTTTTGTCATGTCCCTTTCGTGCCGACAAGGCTACACCTCTCTATGTACCCATGTTTAGTCAACGGCTCATTGAGCAAGACCTGAGCATATCGGATAAGGTATCACAAACACGTGGGTAGGTGCGCGCCAAGGGGATATAATGGCTACCTTCGCGCGCCATCCCTTCTTGTCAGAAGAGCTACATACATTGTATGCACCTACTACGTGACAGTGGTAAATGAGACACAAGTGACTCAACAGTCAACAGATCAAATACTACGTAACGGTACACTCCGGACTCGGCCCCACCACACCGGGTTTATCTGGAGAAACCCGGCCGCCAGGATGAACGACAGCCGGGGGGGAAGAGGGGCGGACCGGGGTGGTAGCAGCTGGTTCCACCATCACCATGTCCAGACAGGCCGCGTGACGGCGAATGTTTGATTCTGTCCTTTGACATCCACCACGGAGCGCGTGCAGAAATCATGCTGCTCCATTACCCGACTGTCGTCATCGCAGAACGGATATGGTGTCTGGTATTACCTCGTTCTGTGTTCCGCTGTTCTTCTCCCCCACCCCCTCCTTGAAGCCAACATGCCGTTTCAGATCACCCCTCTCCTCCCGCAACACGAGCCGGTATATCCCGTCATCCACAGAAATGGACAGACAGTAGTGCTTCGCATATGCGTCTTGTTGTCAAAGCATTGTTATCCAGGGCTGCGAAAACCCGTTTGACAGAAGAATGGCGTTGATAATGGCCGCACAGCAAACGCCCCGACATTCAGAAATGAGAGGCCGCATATTGCTACCGCGCGACAATCTGAAGGTGGCTTGGTTGTGAAGGCATTCTTTCGACGTCGGGATGAAGTAAAAAGAGGAAGAATGTCAACGTTACTCTAGACTTCTTAGGATCCTTCGCTCTTCTTACATACAAGGTCCTGAGGCAGGGGGTGCCTAAGGTTCTAAGGTGAAGTTGGCCGAGAGTGTAACATTACACGTGCGACAATTATTCATCATCATTCCAATCGTCCATCAAATCAGTATCGCTCTCCTCCGATGAATAATCATTGTCCTCCCTGGACATGGGAAATTCACCTTCGTCCCGGTCTGGTGTTGGAGCCCATGATGGCGACTGGATTCCTGGTCCCACCGATGGACTTATGTGTCTCTTCTCATGGGTAAGTGAGCGTAAAATCACCTCTTCTACCACGCCCAATTTTTTATCATATGAAGACGGCGGCGAAGGTTTAGGAGATGATGCTCTCAGAGGCGAAATAGGCACCGGGGAATTTGGAGAGCCTCCATGGTTTGGCGTTTCGGGTGGAGGCCGTGAGCTTACTACCGGAGCCCTCCAATCTAGTGTGGATGGAAGATCACTCGCGGAGCCTCTTGATGCTGGCGAGGGGCCCTGGTGCGGTGGATTATCTACTGGAAGCCTCGAGGTTGAGGCGGCCGGAAGCTCGCTTGAAGGTCTACCTAGAGGCCTCGGTGGTGGCTGTCCTGAAGTAGGCGAGGCGACATTGCGTTCAAGCCTAAGCGGCTTGTGTTTTACAAGAAGGCCTCTTCCTAGGCTTGCGTTACTGAAGGCCACCGATGCTGGCCTCTTTTGCAAAGGGCGTTGCTGCGGGGCGTCTGCATCGGCACTGTTACGATGAGTTGTATCCTGGTCCGCGCCCGCCGTTCCTTCTAATTTTGTCGTCAAAGACGGTCCAGGACTTCCTATGTCGTTGCCAGCATGATTGCAATGGCTCAGTCATGCCAAAGAATGGAGAGCGGACCATCTCTTCTCCGGACGTCTGCGAAGTAACCCGCGCAGGAGTGGGCGTAGGTACATCGGTACTTCCGATACGTGCGTGAGAGGCGCCTGGCGCATCCATCGTGCGTGTGTATAGTCATTCAATGCATTCCCCGGTCATCTGGAATTGGTTCGAGGATTCCACGCGGAGAGGCATTCAAGCAGAATCATGCCGCATGAAAACATGTCCACTTTATTGGAATAGCTCCGAGGAACCTCGACGATCTCAGGGGCGACATATACCGGTGATCCCGCGAACGTGTCGTATTTTCCCCGGACACGATGACGTGCAGACCCGAAATCCCCGAGAATGGCGGTGCCATCCTTCACGAGGATGTTGGAGAGTTTCACATCACGATGTACAATATCAAGAGAATGAGCATAAGCCAAGGCGCTGAATAGATGAACGAAGACAATGACGGTACCCTGCTCGTCTAGTTCCTTCGGGCGAAGGCACTCAGGGAGGTAGTCCTCTATTAGCCAGGCAGGCTCCTCGTCGTTCTCCGCTGGTACGATATCATGCACCTTGACAATGTGTGGCTAGCACTTTGAATCAGTCCATGATTGCAGCATCGAGTATGGAGAAGCTTACACGATCCAGCCTTAACAAATGATCATACTCCTGCTTCAGTTCCTCCCACCGGTTCTTTCTGACTCCCGGGTCATCAGATATCTTGTAATATGGCTCTTTTGCAGCGAAAATCTTGCCAGACGCTCGCTCTTGCACTATCATCACCGAAGCCGACGATCCTTTACCAGCATAGCTCTTAAACAAATAAACCTTACCATTTGGTCCATACCGTACATTGCACATTGTTGTATCAGGACCAGTCTGCAAAGGAGGAAAATATTTGGGGATTGCTGCATTGGCGTCCTGAATACAATCAATAGCCCTCTGGCGGTAACTCGCCTTTTGTGTACAGGTAAGCTTTGGTTGCCATGCTATAAAAGTAGTGCCACAGGCATCAAAAACTGTAGGATATTTTATTTCTATGTGCTCGTTCTGGGTAAAACGGGAAGGTCGCCCTCGATTAGCAAGATTCAAACTTCTCGATAACACAGTCACCCTCGGGAAGTATGACGTCGGATGGATATCAATTCGAAAATGTCGCTTACTGACGCCTGTACTATTGTCGACTGCCAGCTGAACATCTGCAATATCCGTATCAGGGTCAGAACCAAACACCCATCCTTCTGCCGAGAAGATATGCTCGCCAAATTTAAGGCATAGAATAGCTCCCTTGGGTGCGTCCAAGAGTTCGCCAAGCCACGCATGTTCATCATTTGTGGGGGGTGTGAAGATATAAGCCGAGTTGTTTGATAATTGGCGGATATCATCGACGCCAGTAAAATTGGCAAGGAGAAGGACGACGTTGGCGAGATCCATTTGCACAGAATTGGACGACATCGGAGTGCCAGCGAGATTTTGTATATATGGTATGCAGCGATGAGATTCACGACGAAACTTCGCATGTGTGGTATCCAGCGATGAGGTGCACGGCAATGGGAATGGAATTCTACCAATGTACCTACATATAGACCGACCCAACACCGACTTTGTCCCCAACGCCAACTTTGTCCCTCAACACTGGCTTTATCATGAAACACCAATCAAGATTAGAGATATACCGCTGCAGGGTCGTGTAGCACCGCCTGCGCTGACTCTTTTCACCGACATTTAGTCACGCGTCCAGAACAAGTTTTCGACCTGGTGCGACTTGAAACCTGATCAGAGTCTTGTGTCACTTCCTGTGTGCTTGGCTGTTTCGCCTGCAATTTCCGGTGCGCTAACCGATTTTGGCGACGCCAAATTTTTTTGTTCAAGCGCTCCAAAATCTTGTATTCCAGGATGTTTGAATGCAGTGTGAAAAACTCTGCTTCTGGCCGCCAGTACTTGTGATTCTCGATAGAAATGGAGAGCCGCAATTGCTCGACCTGCTGCGCCGAGAACCCTAGCCAGCCGAGCAAGCTTTTGTAGCCTCGAGCCAAGTTTCTCCAATCTTCCATCTTGGGCGCATTATCGAGCACTTTGTCCACAGCTGCTGCATAGCAATGCACCTCGTGTTTCCAGTATTCGGTATCGGTTATTAATTGTCGGAGTCTTTCGGCCTCGCGGGTCTTGAAGTGACTTCGTCGTTGTTCAGCGAAGAGGTGGTACGCTGGTGCTCTGTCTGCGTCTGGATGCTCAAATTCCGGGGTAGCTTGTCTCTGCTCTATGAGGGCCGCTTCCAAACCACTATACAGCGCTCGGGTAAAGGCTTGGGAACGCAGCGCGGCCGGTATGTCGACACCGTTTATCGGAGTATTCATCCTGTATTTCAGCTTTTGTTTGGTACTCTATCTCTTCGCAGACATACCAGTGGGAGGGAGGCTTGGAAAGAATATATCTAGATATGTTCGAAGCTTTCACGCCGATATGAGACGGATCACGATTGTGATGTAGGAATCTTGGTCGAGCTAATCTACCTTCTCCACCCACGACGGGAGGTGCCTGCATCTATCACGTGAAGGCGGCTCCCCCTGTAGAGTCACGTGATGTCACCCGCCATTCGAATTGGCATGTCAGCCGTTTGCGTGTTGCTTGGAAATGGACCATTTCTGGTTGGCCACCTCATCGAGGCTACCACATTCCAACCAATCACCATACATGCATTCTCTTGACCAGCAGTCAGCGCCACGGCCAAGTCGTTCGACTCACGGCACCGCAGCATGTCACCACGACTGGCCAGTGCATCTATAAAGGACGGCCGATGTGCAGCTTGAAGTGACGAGATATCAAAAACCAACTCAGCACACAATCACTTCGTATCACTCGACACAAACTAAAGTCAAATCTTCCTGCACAAATCATCCATCTTTTCACAGTCCTACCAACCACAACCCTTCATCATGACTGTCACCAAAGCCTCTACTTGCTGTTCCAAAGACGGCGCTGAATGCGCATGTGGTATGTCCAAAATTGAATACTCCCATTGAAAATCAAGCCCAACAACAAAACAAAATCAGAAGAAGAAAGGGAAACTGATCTTTGCACAGCCCAAAAAGCAACCTGCTCGTGTGGGAAACAGTCCGCCCTCCACTGCAACTGCAACAAGGCCTCTTCAGAAAACGCCGTCGCAGGACCGCGATGCTCATGCCGAGCCAGACCCGCCGGCGAGTGTACCTGTGATCGCGCTGCTACGGAGAATGCCGCGGTGTCTGGATCAAAGTGCTCGTGTGGCTCAAGACCGGCTGGTACGTTTTTTCAACTTCTCCCACACAAATTCTTGAATATGTCCCCTCCACGTTTTTTCTTTTGTTGAGAAAGAAAAAAAAAGAATTAAAAAGGATAATAAAATAATTCTTTTGCTAATCAGTTCCTTCATAGATGCGTGTACCTGCGAAAAAGCCAGTGACGGGGGCTTCAACCCCGCATTGGAGGTTGACTTTACCACGCGCAAGTAAAGCAATTATTTAACACACTGAAACATCTTCTCATTTTATTTCACGACTTATTTTTTATTCCTTTGTCGGACCCGTGTTGCCGAGAAAGGATGCTTTGGGCGGTGTGGATAATACAGGCGTTATTTTTTATTTCTGGGAGCAAGTGAGGCTGTATACGGTTGGGTTAAGGGGTCCTGGACTTGGCGGATGTGGGATGAAAGGAACCATATGCAGCAGGGCTTGATGCATGGTAGAAGACTTGTTTTGATACTTTTTTCTCGAATAAATACCATAATGGATACTGGTGTCAAAGACACGAATATACATACACAATTCAAAAGATTCTTTCCACGTTGCGGCGTTGACATCATGTGTTTTGAAGCTGCGTGTGTGGAACCTAAACCAGTATAACCAAGAATGGGGATAAAATCAATATTTGTTCCGGGTAGTGAAAGCTACCGATTTGGTAGCTGATATAACTTTATACACTAAAGTCCATGCAGTTCTAAAAATACTCCGGCAATTTTTCTTTAAAAAAAAAAAAAAACCTAGAAAAAACTCACATCATTGTCGTAACTAGCGTCGAGACATTGCTGGTATATCTCCATTTGAGTGAGGTTCAAAGTGTGCTCTTTTCAACTCCAATTCATTTTCTTGTTTCTTTTGTTCTTTCTCTTCTCTTCTCTCCATTTTATTGAAAGAAGGTGCAAAAAGCAACATGGTTCGATGCCATGCGGAGCAGCGCTGTGTTGTCCCATGCAACTCAATAATCCCTTTCTTTCCTTCCTTCATCAAGCAGTTATGGTACTGCATTCTGCACTCGTCACTCTGCACTCTTCACCCTGCACTCCCACGTCTTCCTACTTGTTAAGCTTGGCAGCCGCATTGGCCAACGAGCCACTGCCTCTGCTGCTGAAAATACCCATGATGCCAAAACCCACGTAGAACAGCGCCAAAGGATATGCCACCAGTCCCCGCATGCCCTTCATTCTTCCCACTGCGCAAAACATACCGCTTGCGCTGTACGTGCACCACATGATGGCAGCCGTGGTGAGAACAATGCCAATGGGCGTGTCCATGGGCATGACGATGCCGAAGAGACTTGTCAGGACAAGTGGGAGGAGGCAGTATCCGAGGACGGAGGCCGATCGGGGAAACGTGAGCGTTGCGGAGAAATGACCCCCCGGCTGTCCGGAGCCCTGTGCGGAAGGAGGTTCGTTGTATTGGTATGATTCGGAGGACGCTTCTGATGGCGACATGAGTGACAAGATCATGTGGAGCGACGTCGATCCCAGCAGGGCTAGTCCGTAGATGTATCCAAAGTGCACCTTGCCCGAGAAGAGGAGGAATGTGCCGAAGAGAAGGAAGAAAAGAATCGGGCCGGCGAGGTCGGAGTCGTCCATGATGTGCTGATTGATATGCCTGAATGGGTTCAACACTGCGAGTGTCTTGCCAGAAAAGGTTGTCACGTTAATAAAAGGTGGGCATTCCTGTGATATGGTTCGTTGCGGTTCGCGGAGGATAGAGTCCCTTTCCTTTGGCCGAACCAAGTTCTGTAGCTTACCTTATTCTGAATGTGTCCAAAGTTCACGCCAAGTTCCTCCAGCAAGGGAGGCTCGCCATCGTAACCTTCCGTCGAGAAAGCAGCTAGCCATCCGGTCCTTAATCCACCGTGCTCGCCCATGCGTCCCGAAACACCAGCACCGCCGAACCCAGCAGAGGTGAATCCAGCTTGTCCACCGGAGCCGAAGCTCCCTGAAGGACCGGCACCATAGCCATAGGAAGCTTGTTGTGGAGTGGCAGACCCCGACACCGCGGGAGAGTAGGACGATGGGTAGAATTGGAGGTTTTGGGCGCCTCCGCCAGCTGGCGCGGCGTATTGGGGATTGTTTGGCTGACCACTGTAGTAGTTTGACATGATGGAGGTCGCCACAGGAGGAAAGTTATTGGTCGGGGCCTGCAAGAGACCTGCAAGAAGGAATGCGAGGAGGTTTGCAGCTGGGCCGGCTTCGGTAGGATGGTAGGTAGCTGTGAAGCGCCCGCATCGACTCTGCGATGGTTGCAGTCCGGCCAAGGTGGCTCGTCCAGCCGGAGCTTGCTTTGCCAAAGTGGTTCAGTCAGTCACAAGTACCCCAGACAAGTCCCTGCCTGTTTAACCGCTAGGGTAGGTGGGTAGGCCGTGGCTGGTTGTCATGTGAGATTGATGCCTCGTATGCAAGGCCGCCACGCCATCCATCATTCGATTTCTGCATCCCAGAGTCACGCCAGTTGTGAACACAGCACACGGACAATATTCCATTGTCGTCAGTACTCCCTCACGGAGACTTGGAGGGCCTTTCTACGCTGCGCCCGTCTGCCACAGTCTCCAGCATTTTCCCGTTTCGACAGCGCAACGTTGCCATCTAATGACTTGTGGCCAAAGACGTCGACCATGGTCTAGGTCGCGCCGAAAAGGTATCCAGAAGCCTGCAGCCGGAAGACGCAGACGGAATATGAGAACAAGGCGCAGAAGTGTGACGATTCGAGAACGAACTGTGGGTCAGGATAGGATGCATGAGCCCTATTCATGGCTGTCAGACTGAATCACCAATCGCCATTGTCAGGACTCGGAGGATACGAAACATCTTCCAGATAAGCTCAGCGGGGTCATCCGTATATGTCGAGAGATGACGATCACCAGTCACGGCTCAGAAAATCACATGCGATCCAATAGCAATTGCAGGACTCTCATTTTTTTCTCCATTCAAGTGGCTGAAAGATGACGAGCTAAGCATTGGGTGGGTGTCCCAACCACGACGTTCCCAGGCATCCAACGACTTGTGGCTTACTTGCCACATTCGTATCCAACAAGGACGGGGAAAAGGAAAGCAAGGCCGCGTGATAGGCAGCGGCAGGAGCGCCTAGATCCTACAACGCCTGGTAGATCTTGATCTTTTCGACAATATTCAAAATTCTCCTGGTCGGACCAGGCCTTTTGCGGTGTAATATGATGAGCGGCCTCCCGCCCCTGCACAAGACAAAAGAAAAGCGCACCAAGCAGAGACCATAAGCAACCACTTCCGCAGTACTTGTGGCTCTGGGCTCACTCCAAAACTCTGTATCCGGCAAGCGTCTGCGAGTGTGGCGTGCTCCGAGAAGGGATAGATCTTACGCATCCTGCCGCTAGTCAACAATACAGTTCGACACAGCCACAACCAACAATACCTGTTCAATGTGCAGCCGTTCTAAGAATAGCGACATTGAACAACCACCTGCGTAGAAAAAATTCCCACTTGAAAAAAAAAAAAAGGGAAAAAAGAAAGAAGCCCGTGTTGGCTGGTGACGTGTTCTCGATGCCGTCTGGTCCAAACCGTCCGGATTTTATTCCCTCAATGGTGGTCTGTTGAGGTGCGAGGGTATAAGTAAGATGCTCGACGCTGTTCAGTGTTGACGCCAAGTATTGGTCATCTCGTCCATTGCCCCAAATTGTATACATATCTATCATTGGCATCGTTTTTCTTCCGTCCATATACCCAATAGACGCCATTTCGCTATATACATCAAGACTCTAGTCGTGGGTTTCTGTCTACATACCTACCCAGCCAAACATACATACCTCTCAGCAAACAAGCGACAAAATGCGAAGCCTAGCTGCTGTCTCGGCCATCTTGGCCGCTTCCACCGCGGCTCATGCTGCTCTCATTGCCCCCGGGCCTTCAACAAACACTACAGTCATATCTGTCTCTCCGCCTCTTTCTACCGGTCATTCCGTTCCTTCTTCTCCTCCCTTTGTCCACGGCCACACTACCGTTGTTGTGCCCTCGGCTTCTGCCCCATTTCCTACCGCTCCGGGATCAGCAACAGGGGCACCGATTCCGCCCGGCAACTTTACCGGCATTCAAACGACTGCCACTGGCTTGCCTCCTGCTCCCACTGCCTCCAACACCGGCATCTCTCCTATACCTATCGCTGGTGCGCCCATGAATGCGCAAAACTCATTCCTGGCCATGGGCGTCGCCATGGTCATGGCTGTTTTGACGCTGTAAAGGCATGATTGGTTCTCTGGAGACTTACAACGAGGAATTGATGCTTTTGGAGACTTGGTGTTACAAGGCGTTTCCAGGGGAGGGGAGTCACCGGGGTAAATAAGACTAGACAGGATCTGAAACACATCTTCGTCTGGTAGTTCAGATCTGCCGCAGAGACGGCGCTGGTGTTATTTGTGTTTTTTTTTTTTTTTTTCGAGCAAGACTTGAGAGGACTATTGACGTTCAGACTGCTCATCTTAATCATAATACAAGGCTTTACAAGACTTACCCTTTCACCGATCCATTTTGGTGCAAAAGAATACATTACACTAATACCCTCGCGGAAATGATCCCTGAAAACCACGTGTGACGTATACTGCGATTTCGCTCACGTAGTCCAATGCCGCTTACTGCTCCAGTGGCAGCCCGAGTAGGGAAGCATGGAGTTCGTCAAAAATCGCAGACGAATCACGTCGACCGCGCAAGCACGAAGCGCAGCCATCTCGCTATTTCACCCTTCCGCAAATTCAGCACCACCGACGGGCTTCAGGCCCGGACCGTCCACCGCCGCTCTTGTCAGCTCGAAGCGGATTTATCAGGCCCAAAATCTCCAGCAACTCGTCGTAGTCGCACCAAGGAAGAATTTGCTAATTGTTGCTGCTGCGCTGGTTTGTAGATGCTTGGCGGCTGTTCAGTGTTGAGTGCCAAGTTTACCTTTGCCCCCACGTCCGCATCGAACAGTGAAGAAGATGGAAATTGTTGGCCCTGCCTGGGGCAGGCAGCATGGCTTCGGAGAACACAGCGCCGCTCTCTTGGCCCAGGCTTTTCATCATGGTTTTCATGTCCTCATGGCAGGATTTCCGAATTCCATTGGCCAGAGTCGATGTTGAGAGATTTCTTTCTGAGGGTATGGGGTGCGGTGTAGGTGGGGATTTCCAACGGAGCCTTGATTCTTGTTGAGCCTCGACTGTCGAGCCAGAACTGCGTCGCTGCGTCGAAATAATAAATCCTCCATGTTGGCCTGGCGTGTTTTTTTTTTTTGGCACAGCACATTCCAAGTGAGTCATTAGCTCATGGACGTTTTATTTTGGCTGCAACGTGTCCAGGAATCCCACATCAACTGTGTTGTGTATTCCAAATGCGACGGGTGCGAGATCCGAAAGCGTACAAGAAGACGATGCGGCTCGTTTTGATCGCGGACGCGTAATCTGTAAACGGTTTAATGCCGTCTGCATATCGTTGATCGTCGTTGATCATTGTTGACCTGCCGGCTTCATCATGAAAAACAGCACACGATATGACAGTTTTTTTTTTTTTTTTTTTTTTTTTTTTTTTTTTGGATTCGTGGTCCCGAAATCCCGCAGAGGCAAACGGGTTACAGGACGACTTGCTCCTGCCCTCACTCCTGACTAAGCAAGGCGGTTTGCGGTCAAGGATCCACAAAAAAGTGATTTTTCTCGCTTGCTGGCTGTGGGTTGGTATGTCGTGTCTGGTACGAGAGAGGTTTCGCGACACGCCGTCATCATCATCAATGTCATCACCCAAGTCGTCGGTCTTGCTCTTTTTTTGAGCCACCAAAACTGCTCTACCGCAGACCATAACCGGCGCATCCGTATTCTGTCAGAATGGCCAAAAATAGGCAGAAGCGCAGCGATGATAGAGATCGCGCCAAGAACTGGCGATTACGTCAATCCTCGAATTCCAAGCGCGCGCCGCCGCCGTCGAGCTCTTATGACAGACCACCCCCGCGATCCGACAACTGGAGACCTGGAGGTGGGGGAAGTGGTGGTCGAGATGATTCTCATGGCCGGCGAAATGATGCGCCTCACTCATCTGACTCGTATCGACCTCAGGTACCTAAGGGAGACTTCACTTTTCGCTTTGACAAACCTGCTGGCATCGTAGATCAACCGCGTAATGGCTATCCATTCGGAAACAGAGGACACCCTAGAGATCGGTGGGATGGCTCTAGCAGAAGGCCACCGCGGCGTTGGCAGCCGCCTGTTCAACCTTCCGAACGAGCCCTGATTGCTGGCGCGACCCTTGGCGTTCCCGAGGAGCAAGTAGATAATGGAGAAGGCCGGGCAAAGTTTCGCGATTTGGACGAACTTTCGGATGATGACGAACTTGACATGGATATATCTGCATCAGATTCCGAAGGGCCATCAAGAAAGCGTATGCGCACAGACAACACGAAGGTGAAGGAGAATGGAGAGGAGGCACCCAAGTGGTCTAACCCAGATCCTTATACTGCGTTGCCCTGTCCGGATGAGACAACGGGTAAGAAACGCGACGTGGTAAAACTCATTCGGAAAGCGAGACTGGAAGAATTGGCCAAACCGGATACTTCTGCGGAAGCCGAGGATTTCTTGTCGTTCGATCTGACGGAAGAAGAGGAAGATGAAGATGCCAACGAAGACGGAACTCCACCACCTCCGTCCGAGCCTCAACCGCCACTGCCTCCCAAAGAACCTGCTGTCATGCCTCGAGATCGTGACGCAGTGAAAAGTGCTAGGGGAAACGACGTACCACCACCAGACCGTTCAGGCCCGCTTGGCTCAAGGAAACGTACCGCGAATGACGAGATCAAGCCTCCTGACTATGGTCAAATGAAAAAGATGACCACAAGGCCGTCAAAGGGTACCATTACTCCGGCATGGCTTTCAAAAAAGAATGAGGATCCATGCCCATGGCAAACATGTGATCACTCGGCTACTCATAACATGGCGTTCCGGTGCGTAGATTATGATATCTAGTCGCCAACCCAAAAAGAAAAACAAGAATGAGAAGAAGGACGAGGAGAGGGGAGAGAGAGGAAGAGAACGAGAGATTTATTTGCGTCTGGCACCTGCTAATACGGCGTCCACAGATTACACAAAGAAATCATTGACTTTTACGAATATGTGCGACCCCGCGATTTTGAGCAGCGCATCCGAGACAACCTGGTTGACAACCTGCGCAAAGCTATGAAGCGCGACGGGCGAAA
This sequence comes from Claviceps lovelessii, assembly GCA_018360185.1. Classification (NCBI taxonomy): domain Eukaryota; kingdom Fungi; phylum Ascomycota; class Sordariomycetes; order Hypocreales; family Clavicipitaceae; genus Claviceps; species Claviceps lovelessii. The sequence continues at coordinate 22,769 of SRPU01000293.1, forward strand.
TTTTGCCTCTGCTGAGGTGCATCCTTTTGGCTCTTTCATGTCTGGCCTCTACCTGCCTACGGCTGACATGGATCTTGTCGTGTGCTCAGCCAGCTACATGCGCGGTGGCCCACCGACGTATTTGGGTGCAAAAAGCTGGCTCTACAAATTCTCAAAGTTCCTGTCTATGCAGCATGTAGCAGATGCGGGTTCTATTGAAGTGATTGCCCATGCTCGAATACCACTGGTCAAGTTCGTAGACAAGCTCACAGGTCTTAAAGTGGACATATCATTTGAGAATCTGGGCGGGGTCGGGGCTGTCGATACGTTCCTGGCATGGAAGAAGCAGTATCCTGCCATGCCCATTCTGGTGACTGTCATCAAACACTTTTTGCTTATGCGCGGCCTGAACGAGCCCGTGAACGGAGGCATTGGCGGCTTTTCAGTCATTTGCTTGGTTGTCAGCATGCTGCAGCTAATGCCCCATGTCCAGAGCCGTAGCATGACACCAGAGCATAACCTCGGGGAAATGCTATTAGAATTCTTTGAGTTATACGGGCGGCAATTCCAGTACGAGGTCAATGCCATTTCACTAACCCGACCGGTAGGGTACATTAGAAAGGTGAGCAACAGAACCCAGCCAGAACCCTTCTGGTTTTTTTTTTTTT
>SRPU01000294.1:0-23365 GCA_018360185.1 Claviceps lovelessii
ACGAAAAAAAAAAAAACCATCATTTTTCTTTTTTCCTTTCTTCTTCTTTCTTCTTCTTTCCTCCTTTCCTCCTTCCTCGGTGCCCTCACGCCAGTAAAAGCTAACCAAGCCACCCCCCCCCCCCCCCCTTAAATCAAGGTGCCGTCCTCGTGACCCTAAACTACTGCACCCTCGTCGTCAACACCCAATGCCACGCCTCCGTCATCACATCCGCCGCCGGCCCCCCCGCCTCCGCCTCCGCCTCCGCAACTTCCGCCGCCCCCATCGAGACAAACACCGTCACTGAAACCGCCGGCGCCCTGCCCAACCGCCCCCAAGACTCTACTCCATCCACCGAGGCGCCCCAGCCGACGGACTCGTCGTCCTCCGGTTCCAACTCCGAGGTCACGCCGCCCGTGTCTACCGACTCGCAGTCAACCGTCGTCGGCGCCCCCGCCATGACAACCACGGCCGTCACCGCCGCCGCCGGTATCAAGGCCTTGCCGGGCGCTGCCTGGGGAGCCGCCATCCTGGCTTTCGCTCTTCTCATTTGAGAAGGGGTGGGGAAGTCCAATCATCAAGACTTTCCTTCTTTCTTTCTAAGAAAAAGAAATTGTCTTTTCCCATTCCCATTGCCTCGTGGCTGGCGACTTTGGAACCAGCTCAAACGACTGAGCAAGTGAGCTCCAGTTGTGTCTTCATCCCCCCCGCCTCTTTTTTGCATTGTTCAGGACATTTTGCTCCCTTTCCTCATTGTGGAAAGATAATATACCAAGGATGTTTTTTGTTTTGCATTTGCATTTGCATTTGCATTTGCATTGGACATTCGGCACTTGTCGCCACGGCGCCAAAACAGCGCGCGACATAAAAAATAATTTTGTTTTTAATCTAGATGTTGTTGTTGCGTTCTACATGAACAAAGGATAAAAAACCTTGTAGCTAGACTAGATGCCCGCATGGCGCATCCGAAAAACCCCTATTCAATAGTTCACACTTCTCAGACCACCTCCCTGCGTGACTGACTCGCCTGCCTGTATAAACTTCTGCGCTCTTGAATAAATGGCTCCTTCACCCCTTGGGAGACGATAATATACAGAAATGGGCAAAGCGAAAGAAAGAGAAGAGAAAAGAAGAAAAAAAAAAAAAAGAATGCAAAGCCACCTTTGATGCGCACTAACTGCCGTGTTTCGATATGCATCCACGCCATATAAAAACAACATCACGAGACAGCGACGTTTATTGCAAACACTATACCCAACAAGACGCTGCAATGCCAGTTCGTCAATACTTGATTTTTTTTTCTTTTTTACACCAAACTATGCGCATGCTGTTAGTTGGTCTCGGGAGCAAACTGGACAGCCATCCCCGACTTTGTCTCGCAGCAGTCTAGCTCGCATCACTTTCATCCCAACAGAGTAACGGCTATTCCCACCCGACTCTCCATCGAGGTCAACATCCGGCTTTCTGCCCTTGTGAAGGAGCTCCATGAGGTGGCTGACATGAAAGGCATGACCGCATGCGAATCCGAGGATTGTTTCCATTTCGTACTCGGTGAATGCCTCGCGGCAGCCCGCGCAGCTTCCAGGCTGAGGGGTCTCGTGATCGTGCTGACGCTGGTCGGCGATGCGTGTCTCTGCACCGAATTTCTCATTCACTGTCGGTGGTGTGCGTGCCGCTTTGGGGGTTTTATTCCCTCCTGGCTGTGCTACTCGAAATTTGATGCCCCGTTGTTGACCCGCCCTTAGTTCGTTCTGTGCTGCTGCAAGCTCGCTTCTCAGAACCTTGGCCACGCCTGAGCTGATGCTGTATTGCAGTTCATGCTCCTTCATCATATGCGTGAGGCCCTCCCTGAGGCCCTGAATCTCGAGCCCTTCCGGAATCCTCCTTACAAGAGTAACGGGATTGACTGCGGTACCCACTTGCTCCAGCAGTGCCCGAATGAAGTTTGGCTTGTCCATGCTATAGTCGAGAAGGTTGTCCCAGAGGTCGGGATCATCTTGCTCTTTGGCAAATTGAATTGCTTTTTGCACGTTTCTCAATCGATCAATAATGAGATACAGAGCTCGCTTCACTTGGCCGGTCTTGGAGTATAAAAACACCAGCTCGTCGTAATACGAATGTGCCTCGCACTCTTGCACGGCCTGGCATTGATTGGTCAGCACAAGAAGTAAGAGCGTGTGGACGTTGCATTCAAAAATTACCTTTTCAAACGTATACGACGTTGATGACTTGAGAAACTCCATCAGAGTGTCTTGATCATACGACGCGAATAAGTGCACGGCCAGGTCAGCAAATTCGTCCACCAGAGACTGGCTGTCCATGACCAGTCGATCTATATTTTCCGACGAGTGCTCGCAAATGCCCTGTCCCTTCCACAGCCCCTTCAGATAAAAGTACAAATAAAGATCAAGGTTTTTGGACTTGAGCTGCTTCACGACGACACCTGGGCGAACCAGGCCGTGCTGCGCCTCGTCTACCAACAGAGTGATGGCCTCGGAAGTCGCCTCGGCCAAATCAACTTCATTCAGAGATGGTAATTCTGTGGACGGGACTCGCAGGTTGATAAAACCTGGTATGTCATCGGATACAGCCTCTGCGAGATGCCGCTCTCGAATCAGTCGGAATGCTGAATCGGCATCATGAAGTTTGATGTACGACTTCAATGCATCGCGATAGCGCCCCCCCGCCTCATAGAGTTGGGCCAGACTCTGCATGACAATCAGCCAGTCTCGACCTATCTCACCATCTTCAACACTATCTGGCTGGACATCCCTAAAATTGAGTTGATTTTCCAACGCTGTTGTAATCGTTCTCACGTCAAACAACTCTGCTGGCCATCTTTCAAGAAGCTCTTTGAAGCGAGGCTTATCATTCTGGATGTAGTGGCCTAATACTACCTCGTATATCGTCGTCGGTAGAGGTGGCTGCAAAGGTTTCGATGGAATATGTGGCGCAATCTCATCAAAGTGTCTGGCTCCTGCAAATGTCCACACCCACTTCTCCCACCGGTCCGGAGTGGACAGCACCCTCCCACACACTTCGCCAGCCGATTTCCAATTATTGTCTTCGACAAGCTGCTGGATCCACGACTCGCCGATGCGCCGTTTCTCCTTTGCACTGTGAGAGTACAGGTTCTCTTGGGCCGAGTCTGCCGTGGAATCACCGTCGAAGAAGTCATCGGGAATGACTGGTCGTCTCGGCGGAGCTGCCTGCGTCACGTCTGGGCCCCTCTCGGCCGCATTTGACAGAATATCAGGGTTCTCGTCCAATAGCTCCCACGCTTGCTGATACTGTTCGTGCTCAACAAGCCAAGCCAAGTGATCTGCTAAATCTCTTTTCGTGCCAAGAATACAATCGTACGGGCTGTGGATGAAGATTTTGATGCCGGGCTTCGTCAAGCTTGGATGTATAGTTCCTACTTGACTAGAGTACTTGCCTTGTCCTCTCAACGTCCCAACAGCGCTCGCACTCCGTGAAACCGATTGGGAATCGTCTCCGCTGTCTCTGCTTCTGATGCTGGCAGCGGAGCCAAACAGAGATTTGGGGTTGATTGCAACATTCCACATATCATTACCGAAGCCAGCGAGAGTCTCTAAAGCACCTCTGGAGGCCACAACGGTTTCCGCTAAATGTGCTGGAAGTACACCGAGATGGTAGTCAGCTGCACCCAATCGCTCAAAACGACTGACTCCGAGTCGGTCCTTGTCAATCTCCATTTCTGAGTCCAGATCGATAAGCCTGAGCTCGGGGGGTTGATTGTTCTGTCGTCGGCGAATGCCTCCGGGAGGCTCGGAAAGCGTTGAATCGTGCCCAAGAGCTGTCGATCGTTTCGATTCTTCACTCTCGTCATCTTCTTCAGGACAGAATGCAAGGACGAGCAAAGTGCTCTGAGTATATAGTGACAATCCCGCAATGATGCAGTCCATTCGTAAACTTGATTCAGGTCAGCATCTCGTTATCTGTAGTGGTTCGTACGTCCGGAACTACTCACATCTTGGTGACTTCTGCTCGACCAAAAGGCTTATCATGAATTAGTCTTCCAACACCGGGGGTGCCGTGATGTACGTGGATAATCCATATCGTGCCTCCCCAACCAACGATGAGTCTCTCCATTGTCTTCTTAGAAACAGATGAAGCCGGATTCGAGGCAACATCGCTTGTTTTCTTCGCCTCATCAGTCTCGATGGCGTTTTCGTCAATCCATTCCACGCGGCCCTTCCAAACACTTGCCATTGTCTCCCACTCCTCCGTATGAGGTCTGTCATAGTGTCCGATCCGTTGCCATGCACCCTCAGAATTGGTGCTATCGAGGTAAAGATTGGAGCGCATGAACTTGATGCCGTACTCATTCAACCATGCCACGTACTTTCCAGAGAGGGACCATTTGATACTACTAATGGTGCCTTCGCCTGAGTGAAGAACGGTGTCCTTACCACTACTATTTCCAAGACCTATGCTTCCTAACCATCCAGACGCAGCGGCCACAGCAGTTCCAGTGGTCGTAGAGGTACTCCTGCCTTGACCACCGCCCACTGTGAGAATAAGTTGACCGGCCAAGCCACCTGAGAGGTAGGTTCGGTCAGTTTTGTACTCTGGCGACAGAGATACAGCTTGGACTGGACGCGCAAAGTTTCGAAGATGGACATCCTTGACATCTAGAAGCGACTGCACGCAGACGTTGCCATCCATCGAGGAAGTAGCTATGTAAATCTCATTGGAAGGAGTCCGCGGCAATTGTGTTGGCTCCTTGGGTCGCCTGGACTTCCTTACAGGCGAAGCATCTGGCTGAAGGCTCGGTTGGGCCTGAGATTTATGCGACTGTTTCGTCGGCTCCAAATGTTCGTTCGACAGTGGAGGAGGGAAAGGCGAGGTCGATATGCTCGTCACGGATGCCGAGTGCGCATGGTAAACTCGAAGCGGAAGCAAAGTGGGTAATTGAAATACGTGCTGACGGCAGTATTAGCACAAAAGAAACCTGGCCAAGGTTGTGAGAAGGGCCTGCAAACATACGATGTTACCGTTGTGGGTGCCGATGATCTGGTTCAGAGTCAGCAGAGCTCAAGTTGAGCAAATCTTGTGGTAGCGGAAATGCATTACGAACCATTTTATTTCCCCCAACTATGAAGGCGCTGGTAGCATCGCCATTCCGATACAGTCCACCCAGGTTCTGTGTCAGACGCGCATATTTGAGACGAGGCTCCTCGTCTTCTTCGTCTTCGTCTTCATCGTCGTCGTCTTCGTCGTCTTCGTCGTCTTCGTCGTCGTCTTCGTCTTCGCCCCCCTCGTCTTCACCTTCGTCTTGTTCCTTGTCGGCTGTTTTCTGCGCCGCCACTTGAGGTGGTTCGTCTCCGTGCTCCGTCCCTGGACCAGATACAGCAGCCCCAGAGTCATCAAGGCCGGAGGCATTTGAGCCGTTTGCCGGGCTATCCTTGGTGTAGTCGCTGGGAGTTTGCTCGGGCATGGGTAGGTGTTTGTCGTCTGCATTGCGGTCGGACTGGTCTGTCATTGTGTCAACGACATGGGCGACATCATGTGTCTCGGTTGACTCGAGAGATCGGTCGGCCAGACGATCCGAGGTGTCTGCTTGTCGGCAGTCGGCACGACACAGTCAGGCCACAGCTGCAGAGACGAAGATTGACAATGTTGCTGCGGACTTGGCCTGAGCTCTTTGGAAGCTCCTCAAATCGGCACCCGCCCGACGTGTCTGGACTCTGGACTCTGGACTCTGGACTCTGGACTCTGGTGGCAGCTCCCTGCAACGACGTCACGAGCCTGCCAAGTTCCGACCTCGAGCATTGCATTGGAACGCCCTTGCCGCATCTGGAGAGCGCTGCGCGGATTGATTGGACTCTGCACAGGTGGAGCACCAGTTATGTTATTGACCCCGTCTCCACTCTTCGAGCCTGAAATCGACGAGCCGCCAAACACCAGACTGCAAGGCGGCCGTTATCTTATCACACGCGTGCACATGGACGCGATTCTGGCTTGGACTTCAACCATCTTCAGCCTCGCGACAGCACAGCTTGTACAGCATCGTTGGCCGAGGGCTTGTACTTCCGTCTCTCTGTGTTGGTCCAAGGAGCCGTTTTCGCGCTTGCACGCCGCCATTCCGACCTTGATATTGCCTATGGAGCTCCATCGAATTCACCATGGCCTCAGTCAGGTCCCTCGGGCTACATCATCCCTCGGCACTGCGCAATGCCATTGAGGAGCAGATTTTGTCTCCCGATGCTCCTCCGACCTCGTACATTTGGAACATCACTACGGATGAAAAAGACAATGATTTCGTCGAAGACGAGTTGTTCACCACTCGTGACTGCGTCATCTGGTGTCGTGGGGGCCTCTTTCGAAAAACTTTCAGGTTTACACTCGAGAAGGAGACAATCACCGAGGCCCTTTTGGCCTACTTTCCTACATCTGCAGATGAATCACGGCATGAACGTGGCGAGCGCAAGGGCTCTGGCTCGAGGTCTTCCACTACGCCGGAATTAGAGAAAGCTTTGGTTGTATTTCTCAAGACCCAGGCACACATCTTCTTCCTCTCCGGCGCCAGTCATATCGTTCATATGCCCTTTGAGGTCGAGTCTGCTTGCGCGGCCCCCGTGGGCATCATCATTCAGAGAAAGCAAAATGCAGCCAGTGTGGCGCCGATTTCTTTCAAGTTCCCACGAGTTCCGCCCAACTCATTTGTGTCTTCTCAGCTCACCGCATTCAACTGCTCCCAGCAGACTACTTTCTCCGTTGAGGGCCTAGGAAAACCAAAACCGCTGCATTTAGGGTCCGGCTTGACTTTGGAAAGCATGTGGGATGCACCATTGGAACAACAGCAGTCCCATTGGCCACGTCTCGTCTCTTTGACCGACCCATTATCCGACATTGGGCTCATCGTGGCTGAGCCGGCTCTTGACAGGCGCCGTCAGACACGCCTCGCTAACTCCAAAAACCTGTCATTTCTCGATGCGGCAGAAGAAATACTCCACGTAGAACGGATTAGTCTACCGGGATTAGAAAATGCAACTCTGAACGAACCATTGATCTTAGCCATCACCATCAACAGAGCGACTGGATCGTACGCAGTGTGGAGCTTGAAATATCTTGACCAAGAGGATCCGTTCATTGGTCATCAAAAAAATGCGAAGAATAAGGCGAACAGAAGAAGGAGTTCCATGCCCCCTCCAGGCTTCACGAGCGGAACCTCAACGCCTGTACAACCCAATCTTCGGGAAAGCTTTGGAGCTCCTCTGCCTGGAAAACGGCAACGCAAGAGCGAAAAGGTCGAAAAGCCTCTGGACCTGGTGTCGTCGCTCGAGCAACAGGACAAAGAAGGCATCGGAGTGACACGCAGAAGTTCTCGGCGACTGAGTTCGATGCTAGCTCGAGCAGATCTGTCTGCGTCTCATGACAGAAATGTGTTTGCTGACCAGCCTCATGTCTCTACTGCGGGTGTGTTCAAACGAAGCGAGTCGCATGGCAGTTATCATGGCCGCTCCAGCTCCAACTTTCATCATCAACAAATTCATCCGAGTTTGAGCAGCTTGCTCGAAGCTCCTATTGATGTGGGGCTGGACGAGGGACTGAATAACATGGGTCTTGATGATCATGATTTTGATGGGTTACAGCATGAAATCAGATTCACTAAAATTCAAACAATTGCACTGGACAGCTCTAACGTACGTTATTCTACGTCGTCCCTTCCAGCTCGGTCTCAAACAAAGGTCTTTATCCTTACTGCGCCTTCTTTCGCTCTGGATGAGCACCATCGCGTTCAATTACTTGTCGGGATACAAGAGCCGCTAGAGAAGCGTCTGCAGTTGATGACGCTCTTTGTGAAAGCGCAGGTCAAGTCTGATTTGGTCGTCACTTCATCTCGAAAGCGACAACCGGAGCACTCCTTTGTCTCGGTTGTGCCCGGCCAGCAGTGGAAGGTTCAAAGCGTTGTAGATTCCGCGAAACTTACTGACGGAGATTTATCCGTTATTCTAGTCCTTTCAGATTCAAAAGATGGGCAGTATGAACTGAGCGCACAAGCTCCTTGGATCGAACTCACCAAAATATCTCTCTCCACGTTGTTTGTGGAGGACACAAGGAGCATACAATATCGACGCAGAATTGCCGATCGGGATGTGGAGCACAGGAAAGTCGAGACCATGGATCTCACAAATGGCGGCATTGTTGGCATTCGTCATCCACGGAGGCGCGGAATGATCGATGTCGTTGACAAGCAAGGTCGGCTGCATTTGCTCCAGATTCAACTTCAACCAGCGTGCCCTCAAGTCGCGAAAGTCTTGAATATCTGTAAAAGCGTTCTACCCGAAGGTCTTGGATGTCGTCTCCACGCGGGCTGGCTGCATATCATGCAATGGCTTCAGAGTAGAACGGACACCAATCCGGATATTGAATGGTCTGCCGTGACAGTTTTGCTTCTTGCTTCATTTCTCAACTTGAGGCATGACGACACTGCTTCCTCAAGATCGACCCAATTGCCAATTCGCAAGCGCGGACCAGCCTCGGGGTCTCTTACTGAAACCCACGAATCAGACAATTGGAAGGCCTTGGAATCAGGAGAAGCAGCCAATTCCCTTGGTTGTCCAATTTGGATGATGAACAAAGGATGGCAGTGGGCTCTTGATGAGGATGAGGACGACGTTGTGTCGTCTCAGAGGGGGGTACTGATGATGCCTAGTTTCCTTACCAGGCACATTAGTCTGGCAAAGGAGTATATCAATTCTGCTTCGGGAGATGCCAGCATGGGCTCGCATGGTTACATGCCTACATCACTCAGTAGATCAATGGAAACTCGACGCAAGGTGGCTGTCGACATATTCATGGCATTACATCTTCTTCTAGACGAAGAAAAGCTGGACATTACAACCCCTGAATATTTCTCTCCTGGCAGAACTGATCTCAGAGTATTGCTATGTCAACTCGCGCGATGGCTCAGGTGGTTTAGCTTCTCATCTATTTACGAATTGGGCATCCAAGAAGACGTTGAGCCGCGCAACGATTCAGGTAATTATCATCGTTGGTAGCAGAAGATTGCAATGTATGCGGACAGACAAGCTGACTTGTCACTAGAGCTCAACTTACACCCACCAATTCCACAGCCACCAGTTCGTCCAGACGTTCTCGAGTGGATCCAGTCTCGCCTTTCTGGTGTGCGCGGAAAGCCTTGTCTCACTCCTGCTGATATATATCACGCAAGTTCTCGTGTGTCTGAAACGGAGAAGCTTCAGGACAAGAGGTGGGACTCGATCACGACTCGGACACTCATGTTTAAACGATTCTTCAAGATGACCAAGCCTACTTCAACGGCAGTCGAGATGGTGGAAGCAATGCGAGACTGCGGCTTCACCAATTACGTGCTGGAGACGCTTCCGGAGGCGGTGCTAGTGCCGCTTCAAGATGCCATCTCACTTTGCCAGCCGCACCCACCATCCGAGTGGTCCAATGAGTTGTTGGATCTCGTGAAGCGGAGCGACATCAGCCTCATCGTCAAACCTAGCAAAAAGCCACGACACGCTCTGTCTAATATCTTAGCGCCTACTCACACGGCTACTTGGGACTTTAAGCTCCTCTGTCAAAGTGTGGAAGAGGCTAACAACATTGGGCATGACGAGGGCGAAAGCACAGAGCGCCAAGCTGTCATACGAACTCTCTTCAAAGACGATCGCCGTTTGAACGAGGCGCAAGCCTTACTGTCGACTCATAAAGCGCGGGTAGTTCGCTTGAATCCGGATGCGAGTTGGCCAGAGAGTGAGTATCTGGAGAGGCAAAAGGAGCTGGTATCGAGAGTAGCCAACGGGACCTTGGCGATTCCTGCAGGCCGTGCGCTGCTGTACTACAGTTTACGTTTTCCTCTGATTACGCAAAAGTTCCACATCAGTGGATTCAACTTGAATTGCATAGTGAAGCCGACGAATGTGACGGTTGGGGTCGACAAGACTCTTTTCACAGAGGAAAAAGTCTGCTGGGGATTCTTCCACCAAGGTGTTGCTGCTGGCTTGGCCATATCGCCGCAGGCAAAGGGCATCGATACGTCGTGGATACTATACAATAAACCAGCCCAGGAGCTCAGCAATCGGCACGCTGGCTTCTTGCTAGCCTTGGGACTCAATGGTCATCTGAGGGGTGTTGCCAAATGGGTGGCATTCAAGTACCTTACTCCTAAACACACGATGACCTCCATCGGACTCCTTTTGGGCTTGGCGGCATCCTATATGGGTACTATGGATTCCCTTATTACACGACTGCTTTCTGTCCACGCGACTCGTATGCTTCCACGTGGTGCTGCCGAGCTAAACCTTTCGCCGCTGACGCAGACGTCTGGGATTATGGGCATTGGTCTCTTGTATTGCAACAGCCAACACAGGCGCATGAGTGAGATCATGCTCTCAGAGATCGAGCACATTGACGAAGAAGACGAAGAAGAGCCTCTCAGGAGTGAGTGCTACCGTCTTGCTGCCGGTTTCGCCCTTGGATTCATCAACCTGGGTAAAGGAGGCGATCTGAAGGGACTTCAGGACATGAGGCTCACGGAGAAGCTCATTGCGCATGCCACAGCTACCAAAAATGTCGAGATTGTCCACATTCTGGACAGAGCTTCGGCCGGTGCGGTCATGGCCATTGCCCTGATATTCATGAAGTCTGAAGATCCAATAGTGGCCCGAAAGGTCGACGTTCCTGACTCGGTTCTGCAATTTGACTACATCCGCCCAGACATTCTTCTCCTGCGTACTGTAGCCAAAAATCTGATTCTTTGGTCCAAGGTCGAGCCCACGTTCTCCTGGATTAAAAGCAGCCTCCCGGGTCCATATCGGCCTCGACACAAGCTGCAAAACATCTCCAAGCTGCGCTCGATAGACCTTCCGCTCTACAGCATCCTCACGGGCATTTGCTTTTCCATTGCCCTTCGGTTCTCCGGCAGTGCTTCCATCAGAGTCCGGGACTTACTTTTGCACTATCTGGATCAGTTTATGCGCATCTCCAGTATCGGCAGTGCTTCGCAGGGCCATGCAGACACGGCGCCATGTTACGACGAGGAGCTCGCGAGATCGAATGCGAGAATGTGTCAGGATATATTGGCGCTATCTTGCTCCATTGTCATGGCCGGTACGGGTGACATTCCTGTTTTGAGACGTCTGCGGTCTCTTCATGGTCGTGACAATCCGGATATACCGTACGGATCGCATCTTGCCGCTCATTTGGCCATAGGATCTTTGTTCCTAGGTTGTGGAACTGTGACCTTTGGCACCAGCGATAAAGCGATTGCAGCTTTACTGGTGGCATTTTATCCCATCTTTCCGTCCAATGTCATGGACAACCGATCGCATTTGCAGGCCTTTCGTCATTTCTGGGTTCTGGCCACTGAGCAGCGCTGCTTGGTCGCCAAGGATGTGTTGACTGGACAGCCTGTATCTGTAGCAGTACAGATTCAGATGAAACCAGATTCTTCTGCTTCTTCTTCTTCTTCTTCTTCGAAACCCATTCTGTACCGCACTACACCATGTCTGCTCCCCCCCTTGGATCAAATATCGAGTCTGTCAACATCTTGTGGTCCACAATTCTGGGACGTGGAGTTAAACTTTTCCAATGAGGAGCTGCGGAAAGCCTTTGGTCGAACGCAGAGCATATATCTGCGCCGTCGTCCTCCGCGAGAAGGCCCTTTCACGTCTACTCTTCGGGCCCTGGGCAGCGACGACAAGGAGAAGAATCCGCTTGAATGGATTTTCCAATTAGACCATCTTCGGGGCATCAATCACGCAGAAAAGGCGGCTCTCCTGGAAAGCAACGAAAAGGAGCTGGAGACCGGTTCTGCAGTAGATGCCAGAATGGAAATGGAACGAGGAATCATGGAAGGCGGCGACCGAGAGCGTCTTGAGGGCGCCAAGCTTCTCTTCGAATGGGGCGCTGCCAGAGAGAGACTGCTCAGACAGGGCATGACCAGCGTCCACGACAGCCAGGCGACGGTCCGGGCTGGTGATGGAAGCGTTGGAGAATGGTCAGCAAGTGAACTGGGCGTGGTGCAAGACGCAGAGGACGACAATGTATGGTGGATGGCAGACAGCACCATTGAGGCTCTCAAGGGCCAGGTATGGTTGGCCTCACGAGCAGCAGAGCACTAGGAACATCGGCACGAGCAACAGCGGCCATACACTATCCGGATCAAGACACGACAAAAGGTCCACAGTGGTTAGAGAGGGAGAGAGGACGTCGTGTAACGAAAATACAGATGAGTCATGACTTATGAGGGCGTAGATGTAACCAAAAGCATATTAATCATATAATTATCTTGAGTTTTTAAAGCTTCGGCTTCAGCTTCGACAGGCAGATATGTATTTTAATAATTACGTATGTATAATTCTACACGAAGAAAAGAACAGTCGCAAAGGCAAATCCGTCACCATCGCCCGTAGCGTCGCATATGTCACAGCCGCAGCGAGCAAACGGCTCATGCATGCGCAAGTGACTTCCTCCATTCCACCGCAATAACAAGCCAAAGTCCAAAGAACGAGAGAGTATTCGTGCCGTTGCCAGTACCAGTACCACACTGCGCAAATACCATAGCAGACAAGGGGGGTTTTGCAACAGCGCGTCTGACACGCTGTTATGGGCTGCTACTAGAAGTTTTTACTTCTTTTTGAACATATTTTTCTTCTTTGAAAGCCTCTTCCAAAGCCTTTTGAGAAGCCGTTTTCCTCAGAATAACCTTTTCTTTATTTGATAGCCTTTTCTTTTTTTTGTCCAAGAGCAGATTAACCCACGAAATAGCAAGACCTAGTATCGATTCCACTCAAGCTCCTTTCTTTGTTTGAAACCTTTATTCTTGTTACTTTGCTCTACACGTATGTTTTAAAAATGCATTTTTTTTTTTTCATCTTTACACAACACAAGAACCCAAGGATCCAAGGATCCAAGGAATCATCAAAACCCGAGGACTAGAAGTTATATAGATTTTTTGGTACATAACAGCAAGCCTAATGGCTCTTTCAGTCTAATAGGTGTTAATCTGGATAGATCTCCAAGCCCAACAGCAGCTATACAAGCTAACAGCTATTGTGCTCGAAACCCTGACAGAGAAGATTACAAATGGTAACCGGATTCTCGCGAGCTGAGCTGTTGGACACGCTGTTGAGCCACACCCTTTGGCCGCAGCTTGTTCGCCCGTCGATGCAACTCCCAGCACGCTCGCTCTTCAAAACCTCTACTATGGACACGCAAAGGAGAATAGAAACACAGAGGGGAACACAAACAGGCAATACGAATCATTTTCCATACATGTCATCCTCTTGACTACTCAGTCGGGTACATACAATCGACACCAACACAGCTTCTCTCCTCCATCCTTCTCCCGCTCTAACATGTCCCCCCCCCCCCCCCCCCCCCCCCCCCCCCCCCCCCCCCCCCCCCCCCCCCCCCCCCCCCCCAATGCCCTTCCTCCAGCCCCCCCAACGGTCGCAGAACCTATTTTCCTTGCCTTTCCGATTTCATTGTTCGAATAAAGAAAGATCTAGCGCAAAAGAACAAAGTAAAGAATGAGAAGGAAAATCAAAAAGTTTCGATTAAACGCCATGCAATGCAGACCGCATTACCAGGGGAGGAACAAGGGCACCCTATTTTAAATATCGTAAAGGAAGAAAAAAAACCACGGCTGCTTTGAAGACCCTTTTCTTTTTTTTTGATTCTCTTTTTTTCTTTATAATGTTTTTTTTTCTCCTGGTGTGTTTCTGTTTTGTGGGTGGTTTTGTTTGGGTTGAACCCCTTTGTTTTGCACCACGTTATATTTTCGTTTCTTCTAGTCACCCCGTGGTGGCATGAATCCATACTGCACTGCGTTGGTTTTTCGTGGGCTGACAATTCTCCCACTGCTTTCAAGAGACGTGAGATTGCTTGCAAAAATTTACGATTCCTTGTCCGTGTCTCCGAATCATGCGATATGGTAGGGACAAGCACATCACGCGTGTGAAGCGAGGAAGCTAAACACTTGCTCATAGCGCAGCTAATTGGGGGTTGAGAAGAGGAAGGAGGAGGAGAAGAAAAGAGAACCGAAAGAGGAAAAAAAAAAAAAGTCTTCATTGCGGCTGTTTACTTGGATAGAGCTGCGTTGAGAACCTGTGTTCTGAAGAAACCACCCTTTGTCTTCTCAATGACCTGCTGGTAGACATTGTTCGGGGGATGATTCATGATGACAGTGCCGTCTTGGCTGTCAATCTTGGCGTCGAGCCTGGTTTCACGAATGAGGTTGACGATCCACTTCTCGCCCTCGTCGGGGTTGAGGCCGAGCTTGGCGCTGAGGTCGCGGATGTTCATGCGGCTGTAGATCTTGCAGTAGCTCTCGCAGATCAAGTGGCGAGCGGCGTTGACAAAGGCATCGGCAGACGAGGCAAGGAAGAAGTCGCTGCGGCAGACCTCCTCGGCAAGGCGGAGGGCCTCACGAGCGGCGTTAAAGTCGTGGGCAATGTAGAGCGCGTTGACGAACTGAGTGATGGGGTCGGCGTACTCGTAGGCCTCTTGGCGCACATAACGCACAATATCCTTGAGCTGCTTCTGCTGGGTGGAGCTGTTTCGTGCGCGGGTGCGGCCGGTGATGACGGCAGCGATGAGGTATCGCAGAATCCATGGGCACGAGGTCTGGATGGTGTTGATGTAGGCGGCGGAGAAGAACATGTCCAGGATGGGCTCACGCGCGCCCTCCCAGTTGAACAAGGGGAAGAGAGACCAGTGAATCAGCATGGTTCGGTGGTCGAGCTGGGCTCGTGGGTTGTTGAAGAGTCTGGTGTCGATGCCCTCCTTGACGTTCTTCAGCTCGTCCACGGCGGACTCCCAGTTCGTGGAGAGAATCTCAGACGCCAACTTGCCCCAGGTAGAGGCTGCTACCTTGTCATTGTCCGTGGACAGTACTCGGAACTGGTAGAGCATATCGGCGGCAGGGCCGTACTGGCCGCATCGGAACTGGAACTGTCCAAAGTCGTAAAGGGCATTGACCATTTCCATTGTGACCTAGGTCTTGCATCAGCACACAAACATACTCGCACGCACAAATGCTCCAGTGCACCGCAACAAGAACCAGTCGAATACGCCACCCGTCATCCGAGGCTCCCACTTACTCCGTGCTGGTTCTTCAAAAACTCCAAGTTGGCAACCTTGTCGCTTCGAAGCCCGTTGACGACCTCATCCTGCGTCAACAGATCGGCAATCTTGGCCGTGGCCTGCTCGTACTTCTCCAGCTGGGCCAGAACCTCCTGTCTCTTCTTGGTGTACTCGGCCGGCGGCTCAGCCACGCCGTGCAGCTCGCAGTACAAAGTCGCAACGTAGTCGGTCATATTGGTGTCCTCCAGCAGCTTGATCTTTCCAGACAAGATCTTCTTTGCCATTTCGGTATCCTCCTTCTCCTCGGCCTTTTCGCCTTCGAACTGAATGAGCGGAAAGAGCAAATGTCGGCTCAAATGAGGTGCCATCTGGGGCATGATCGATGAACCGTCGGCCGAGACGGCCTTGAGAAGATCCTCCATGATGGCGATGCGTATTGGCGATGCGTATTCTGACGGGACCAGGAAGGAGGCACAGACACAAAAAAAAATAGTTCAGCAGTGGGAATGAATTAATAGAAAAGGTCACTTTTTTTTTTCCGCTCAATCTGTCCTGCTAATGTGGAGAGCGTGGAAAGGCAGGCGGAGGGGTGGAAACTCGAATCCCGTTCGTTATCGTCGCCAAAAAAAAAATTATGGAGTGGTAAAGGCGCAACCAGCTTTCCTTCTGACGGTCTACCTGGCGCGGTCTACTCCCCTCCCTGAGGTTGGAGCGCACATACCAAAATCGAGGGGCAGGTTTTTTGGCGAATTTTGGCCAACACACAAAGTTGGGTGTGGGGGGGGCTTTTTTCGGCATGCGCCGGGGATTTGCCGAACATCCTCCAACGCTCCACGCCTGGATCATGTGATCTTTGATTTGTGTAGGGATCCGGCTCCATGGCGGCGGGCGTCTGGCGATGAAGCTGGCGAGCGAAAAGTAGTTTCCAAGTTTTGCGATTCTTGGGGGGGTTCTAAAAAAGCAATTGCACCGGATATTCTCAACTACACGGTCCGCGACTACCACGTCTTCCTCTCGCAGCACCTACTGCCTCTCGCAGCACCTACTGCCTCTCTTACTCGATCTCTCTGCCCCTCGGCCCTCGACCAACGTCCAAAAACCTCAAGTGTCTCGCCCACTTCCTCGATCATACACACACACACAAACACACACACACACACACACACACACACACACACACACACGTATATATACTTCTTTATCCTCCTGGCAACTCACAATGAGCCACCACACCCCCCGCCTCTTCTCCCACGGCCACCGATGTCTCTCCATCTCCAAATCCCGCCCCTTCCCAGCAATCAACCACATCTCCCCCCTCGCCTCAATATCCCCGGCCCGATGCCTCGCAACCGCCACGTCCACGACAAAAGCACCTCCTCGCCGCCACGCGCCCATCGTCCGCTCCATCCCCACCCCTCCCCCGACCAAGACGCCCCAAGAACTCGCCAGCAGTCCCTACCTCGTCCGCAGAACACCCTCGGCCCAGCTCCCCGTATACAAGCAATTCAAGTCGGGCGGCAATCGCGCTTTGGTCCTGATCAAGAAAGTCGAGGGCGACAGGAAAAGGCTGTTACAGGACATGCTAGAGGCACTTGGTCTCAGCCAGGACAGCATACGGATCAATCCGACGACACAGCATCTGGAAATAAAGGTTCGTCCGCAAGCGTCTCTTTACAAGTATTTTACTGTGTGTGGTTCCCTTGAAGACAAATGTTAACGAGTGCTCTCGTCAGGGTGATTATCATGAAAAGGCGACATCTTGGTTGTTGGCGCGTGGGTTCTAGGCGGTATGCAAGACCTAGGAAATCTAGGGTGAATATATCAACTGCTGTTGGCTTTTTCATATCTATTTGTGGCAGCCGGTCGACGGTGGGCGAAGTGTACAATAGTGCTTTTCTTATATATATAAGAAGGTTTTAATAGATGCATTAAAAGGAATTTCTATATAAAAAGAAGAATTATATATAAAATAAAAGTATATATAAAATAAAAGTGTGTATAAAATAAAAGTATATATAAAATAAAAGTATATATAAAATAAAAGTATATATAAAACAAAAGTATATATAAAACAAAAGTATATATAAAACAAAAGTATATATAAAACAAAAGTATATATAAAACAAAAGTATATATAAAACAAAAATATATATAAAATAAAAGTATATATATAAAATAAAAGTAAATAAAAGTATATATAAAACAAAAGTATATATGAAACAAAAGTATATATAAAATAAAAGTGTGTATAAAACAAAAGTGTATATAAAACAAAGGATATATAAAACAAAAGTAAATAAAAGTATATACAAAACAAAAGTATATACATATACTCTGCCATGCCAACAGTTTCCAACTCACGACTCCACGAGAGGTACCGCAAGGAATTTGTCCAGA
Source organism: Claviceps lovelessii (assembly GCA_018360185.1). Taxonomy (NCBI): domain Eukaryota; kingdom Fungi; phylum Ascomycota; class Sordariomycetes; order Hypocreales; family Clavicipitaceae; genus Claviceps; species Claviceps lovelessii. The sequence continues at coordinate 17,464 of SRPU01000294.1, forward strand.
CAGCCCAGTAACCAAGAAATTGGAAAACCCTTTTAATAAAGCTAAGAAAGGGAGTTTGACAAAAAAACTCCAAAAGAAAGATTAAGCTAGGGCGTTGGGCGTGTTGCTCTGTTCTTATTCTTGTGTCTGTCATGTTTGAACTTATTAACTGGGTTAGTTCGCGATACCTCCCGTGGGCTAAAAACCATCGGCATCCCTCTGTACATATAAAAAAAACTCTTCGCAGAGCATAAACTGGCTGTAATGGTTTGGCACTATTCTTTATACCTCAACCTACACCTACACCTATATACATCCTTTTCCAACAGGCTATACCCAAATCATGTCTTGTCTCTCAAGTCAAAAAGCCCGCGTCATCCATGCAAGTCTAGCTATACGCCGTCGTCTTTTACACCGTAATAAAAAGTAAGAAAAGGTAAAAAAGGTAAAAAGCCAAAAGAAAATCAACGATAACCATGCGATAGCAAAAGGGAGGGTAGAAAAAGATACATATAATGTGCCGCGCACGTCCACTCTCCGTTTTTTTTTTGTGTGTGTTCTTCGTTTTTTGTTTTTAGGTCTTTTACAGACTTGAGGCCGTATCTAGAACGACACAGACCGCATTTCCGATGCAAACCCGTTACACAACTCTGGCGATTATATTGTCAAGGGCTAGTGTTAATGTGGTGGTACCTTCACAATCACCCGTCCAAATTCAGTACAGCCGTTAGTTGTTGTAGTAACCCATCTTTAGTCCACTCCGGCGACTGCATCATCAAGGCCTCCAAGAGGACTTGAGGACGCGGTACCAAATCTGCCATGCCCTTGACGCCAGACGAGGACGAGTAACGGGCCTTTTCCGCTAGGCGTCGCAACAAAGAGGCAGCAACAACAACAATATAGACGAGCTCGGGGTCCTTTCTCGTGCGACTACCGCCTCTGGCTGGAGGCCCTGGCTTCTCATATAGCATACTCAAATCTTGAATGAGCTTGATGAGATTTTGCGACAGACCATCGCCCGATGCCAGGAGGGTCCTGGCAATGCTTGAATCAGAATTTGGTACTAGAGACACGATAATGTCTGCCGCGAGGAGACCTTGCATCAGGAATGGCTTCCTGGTTTCAAACAGCGGAGGGAATTGCGGTGGCCGAGATTGTTCCTTCGCCTTGTCGGGTATGGGCGAAATGGCCAAGGCGAATGCTCTAGCCAAAAGTTCGTTGCCGAGAGGTGATGACGCATCAATTGTGAAAAGAGCCTTATAAAAGCCACGATTTGGTTCGTCACGAGCCAGCAACTTGGCCAAGGCGTCTACCGCATGAGGCAGGTAGGAATGGAGACTGGGGTCATAGGGTGGGATGTAGAGGGTATCGTTGATCATTGATGGTCCAGGTACAGGGGCGAACGCCAGAAGTATCAGCAAGAGGGTGGCGGCTTGCTCTCGACCAGGAATCTCTAGGGATCCTGCAATATTGGATAGGAACACGACAATGTCCTTCATGAAGTCAAGAGTGTTGCTGTGCGTCCGCAGGAGCATTGTTCTCGTGCCAAGATAACGAATGATGGAGCAAAGCAGTCTGATGACAGACTCATCACAGAGGACAACGAGGTTGTCGTTTTGTTCTCCTGCGGGGGGAGGGAATGACACATTGCGCAATATTGTCGTGATGCAAATCAGACGTTCCACTGCTCGATCGAGCTCGTGAGCGATGCTACCGAAAGGCGGAGTGTCCTGGACGGCCCATCGCTCTATCCTGCAAGCTCGAACGACATCCTCGTACGGAGTCAACTGAATCTCGTCGGCAACTTCCACGGTATGTTCCACGAGTAGGTCCAGTTGTGTTTCGGCACAGTCCACCAGAGCGTCAACCAGATCATCGCAGGACCTGAGGTGCAAGAAATGCGCTGGATTTGGCGATGACGAGATGGTGGCCAACGTATCGAGTGCCACACGCACTTCGCCATGGATACCGCATTGAAGGCTTCGAGTCAATGCAGAAATGTCGACATCCCCCAGCTCGTTTGCGGAAGGGGCAACGGGTAGCCATCTCGAGAGTTCAGCGCCGAGAATATTGGCGGCATGCAGGTCGACACCACCATGAGTTGCGAGCTCGCGAGCACACGGGCTGTAGTCCTCGGGTTTCGGCGGCATTCGAGGCATATGACGTTCCGAAGCAACCACATGGGCCATGGGAGTTTGCTGTCGTCCGTCGACAGAAACGCTGCCAGAACGGTGGTGCGCTGGAGATTCCAAAGCAGAGAAATCATTTGGTGTGGAGCGATCGATACTCCTCGACATGCTATTCCTGTGACCTGGAGTGGCATGGGCGTTAGATGTAGGCTGCTGTTGCGGCTGTTGATGTTGGTGGAGGTGATGTTGTGGTTGCTGCTGTTGTTGATGTTGTTGTTGCTGCTGATTCTGATGCGGATGCTGGTGCTGGTGCTGGTGCTGCTGGTGCTGGACCTGGTGCTGCTGCTGCTGCTGCTGCTGCTGCGCCACCTGGGTTGGAGGTAGCTGCTGCGGTTGATGCGCATGAGGTTGTTGGGAGAAAGGAGGCGGCGTGGGAAAACCATTGACAGGGGTCGGATTTCCTCTGGCAGGTGTTTGTGGCTGAACCAGAGGCTGCGGTCCATGCTGCTGAATTTGACCTTGATGCATGTGATGTCCGGGTTGCAGCTGCTTCTGAGGTGTTCCAGGTCCTACCATTGCCGCATTTTGTTGCATCATCCTGTGTTTTTGTTGCGCCATCCAGGCTTCTTCGAACTTGATGAGGTTTCGCTCATAAGCTTGTTTCAAAGCTGGTGGCACAGTAGGTATTTGAAAGGGTAAACCCAATGCCTGGGCGATGTGCGCCCAGCCATTGGCGGCAGCAACCGACTTGTAACCGCCGTTGGATTGGACAACCTGAAATAGCATGACGAGATTGACAGGCCGATCCCCAACGATGGGACTCGGGTCGAGGGGGAGATCCTTGGCACTCATGAGTGCGGTCAAGTTTTTCATGAACTGCTCCGGATTGATAGCACTCATCGGACGAGGTTGCTGTCGCATAGGCCCCGGTGGCATCTGACCGTTGGGCATGCCGGGCATCTGGTGTTTCGGCATCGTGCCCCGGCCCATGGCTTGCCCCTGCATTTGTGCTTGCATCTGCATGTTTCCCTGCAGCTGCTGCTGCTGCTGCTGCTGCTGCTGCTGGAAGCGCATCTGATAGGCAACCATCTTCTGCTGGTCAGCCATGGTTTGTGGCCGTTGGCCCGGCTGCTGTGCTGGTGGCTGCTGTCCTTGTTGTGGTTGTTGTTGTTGTTGTTGTTGTTGTTGTTGTTGTTGCTGCTGCTGTTGTTGCATCTGCTGTTGAATTTGCTGGTACACATTCGGGGGTATTTGGCTCATGTGCTGAGGCAGTTGACCCATTTGCTGAGGCATCATCTGGCCGCCCATGACATTCATGTTCGGAGATGGTCGAGAATTGGAAGGTGACTGCGCATAGGCTGGATTGTATCCAGACGTCATGTTCTGCAGAAATTGGCTTGGCTGCGGAGTCCCGTGCTCCGACGGAATCGGAGAGGTCTGCGAACCACCAAACTGTTGAGGACCAGGCGAAAAGGGATGTGGCGAGGCCGTGGCAACTCTTTGAGGCACACTGCCTGGTCGCATCTGATTGCCCATGATGGGCGAAGGACTGGCATTGGCAGATCCATTGGCCTGGAGATGAGAAAACTGGCCCGGGTTCTGTGGAGGGATGACAGCACCACTACTAGTTTGGAAGGGAGCAAAGTTTTGTTGTTGCGGCGTCTCGGAGCGCGAGGGCGGTTGCATGCTGGGGTTGTGGCCCGGCGAACCGGTGACGCTATCTTCTCGTGGACGGGGACGTTTGGATGGGATCACAGAGTTGGTCTGATAGACGGGGGGCTGTGTCTGGTTCTGGTTCTGGTTCTGGATCTGAGACTGGGACTGGGACTGGTTCAGGTTCGGATTCGAATTCGGGGTCTGAGTTTGGGTCTGGTTCGGATGCGGATTGGAAATGGAATTCGGATTCTGGTTGGGGGTTTGGCTCTGATTCGGGTTCGAGTTCTGGTTCTGGTATGTCGGCGAAGCGTGGCGCATGGGACCGTTTGGCATACCAGCCATCTGTTGCTGATTCGAGAATTGAGCCGGGTTGAAGTGAGCCGGGTTGTTCATAAAGGCGGATGGATCCATCATCGCAGCAGCAGCGTTGGGGTCGTTGATGTGAGGGAAGCCGTTTCCATCGTGGTTGGGAACGGCGTCGTTCATCCAGGCGCTCATGGCGATGGCCCAGGCAGGCTGTGCGCAACGAGGGGTCAGCGATCAGTGAGTATACGGCCAGGAACCCATTGAAGGGCGCAGGGACGGGATGACGATGGGGCCGTGTCACGACCACGACATGTGGTGATGAATAGGTCGAGTCGCGTCGCGGGTTGGTGGAGGATTGTGTGTGGTGTGCGGTGCGTGTGTGGTGTCGGGTGGGAAATGAGCAGGCAGGACGGGGGGTGGGTTCCTAGACCCAGAGGCAGCAAGCAAGGCGCGGCAAGGCCAGTTCTGGGGTGGGGTGGGCCGGGCCAGCCAGAAGGGAGATCCAGAGGAAGACCCAGAGGGAGACCCAGAGGGAGACCCAGAGGGAGACCCAGAGGGAGACCTAGAGGAAGACAAGGCGGCGGAGGCCAGCGCCGGACGAGCTGGATACGCGCTAGGGACGAGGAGCACCACCAGACCGACCGCACCGGCACCGTGTGTCCCGTCAAGGTCTGGCGCAGGACGGACCCTCTGACAGACGGACGGCAGACTGGCAGCTGGCAGCTGGCAGACTGGCAGACTGGCACTTGCAATCTCGTGCGGCGAAGGCAGGGGTGAAATGCTGATTGGGCAGTATTGGGCGAGAAGATGGGGGTGGGGGGGCAAGAACAGCAAGCAGACTGAAGCCAGACCAGCGACCAGCGACCAGCGTAGCAAGACAAGGCAAGGCGAGGAAAAAGGCAGGAGGCGGGTAAATGTCCGGATAGAAGACAGAATGCGCTTCCGGCTGAAGCGGGGCCAGGTAGCCCAAGAAAACCTGGCGGCGCAGCCAGGCCAGGTTTGGGACCGACGAGGTACCTGTGGTGGCTGGCGGATGGGGTCTGGTGCAGCGCATAATAGGTACTAGGTAGGTACCTACTAGGTAGGTATTTGCCTCAGGTACCTGCCCACCACGGAGGTAGGCAGGAGATACCTGGCGGGTTGGACCCGCGCCGCTGGAGCACAAAACAGTCGCGCACCAACGGGCTGGGGCCATGTAAACCAGGCGGCGGCGGACTGTAACGGGACGGGGAGAAGAGGAAGAAAAAAAGAAGAAAAAGGAAAAAGGAAGAAAAAAAAAAAAAAAGAAAAAAAAAAAAAAAAAAAAAAAAAAGACTTACCAGAACAACGCGAGGCTCGCAGTTGTTGCGCAACACTGTGAGGCAATATCAACGGCAAGGAAGCTGTGCTAGACCCGCTGGTAAAGATGGAAAACACCGGCGTGGTCGGCTCGCTGTGGCCTTGGTCCACGGCAGAAGGCGAAGCGGAGGCAGGATTTTTTTTTTTTTTCCGTGTATCGACCCAATGTGGTCTTCGATGCCTTCAGGCCACTTCGCAGCCGCACAGCGCGCCGATGCAGAACCCGGTCGCCTGTCCGATCGGACACGATTGCGGGTCGCGACAACACTTAGGGACCGGACACGGGACTCAGCAAAAGCTGTCTCTCTGGTTTGGTCGCGTCGCGTCGCCAGACACACCAGACAGAGCCAGGGGTTTGCAACGACAAGTGCGATATGCAGAGGAGGCTTCGGCTTCGGCAGCTTCAAAGAGGGCGGCAGGTGTGTGTGGGCAAGCCCAAGCCAGAGCCAGGATTGCAAAAAAAAAAAAAAAAAAAAAAAAAAAAAAAAAAAACC
>SRPU01000295.1:0-23268 GCA_018360185.1 Claviceps lovelessii
TTTAAGCGTGTTGCAGAGAGTGGATCGGACATGCGGCCCGGCAGCCTTGTCGGGCTACGTCATGGCTGCGCCAGGACGAGGGACATGGGAAATATGGGAAAGGGGGAAGAGAATGACATGACATGAAATGGAATAAAGTAAGATGGAATAGAATGAAGCAAAGTAGAATGAGATAAAAATAAGGGGAAGAGTTGAGTAAAAGGAAAAGATATAAAAAAATAAAAAGATATAAAAAAAAAAGAAGAAAAAGAAGAAAAAGAAGAAAAAAAAGAAAAGAAAAAAGAAATCTATTGTCCGAGTATTGGCCCTGCATCCTGTAGGAACCCAACCTGCAGGAACTCTACACACGACCACACCTGCACATGCACATGTCAATATCTTCTTCCCTCCTCTTTTTTCTTAAAGAAGACAAACCCACACAACATGTTCCCCTCCACACCGCGCATTGCGCAAACAATCCAGACAAACTGCATCACCCCAGTGCCGCCTTTTCATCGTCTTCTTTTCCTGTCACAGACGCAGCCAAACCCACCCAACAAACCAGCATCGCGACGCATAATCGAGACCAAGCTAAAGACTCAGAAAAAAAAAAAGAAAAAAGAAACACAGGAAGAAAACACGCCGATCCAGCGTGTTATTGCCCGATCTCGGCCGTCGCTCGGGTCCATCACGCATGGCACGGCTTGTTCAAGGATAGTATCTGGAAAGCATAGTAGGCGCTCCGTTTTGAGAAGCAGCGTGACCACATGGGCTTTCTGAGTGGTCAAGGAGTAGGCATCCAGTGGAGATGAGAGAGCAAAAAATGATGTTTTTTTTTTTTTTTACAAAAAAAAAGTCCGACTTGTTTATAGGCAAGGTTCTTGTGTGGACTCTGTGGACTCTGTGGGAGGGGGGTGTGGCAGATGGGATGGGGCAGATATCTGATTCTGGATGATCAGATTAAATGATACGGGCAGGTGGTATGCGCGGGACGGGGAATGTGTAGGGGTACATGTCGGTATAAAACTGAGAGAAAAAGATGAAAAAGAAAAAGAGACACGGAAATGAAGAAGAAGAGAAAAAAAAAGGATCATTTGCGTCCAGTTTCGCATGCGCGGCTCACGGGCATTCCAAGCCAACGTCAGATGGGCGCACCGCCATCCTTCACGTCTGCTACCAGGCGAGTCGGCTGTGCATGTGTATGGGGTCATGTTTACATATTTTCTTGCATTTTTATTTCCCCTTTCTTCTTGTTTTGTGTCCCTTTTTCTTCCCCTTCCTGGGCACTGTGGGAGTAGACACCGTGGGAGTAGACACCGTGGGAGAGAGACGTGCATAAAGGCCCCCGTCCAGGGTTAGCGGAGGCCATGGAGTCTCGTCCGGTCTGGACTGGCTGGTAGGGCGTCTTCAGCCTCGCATTTTTGATGAAAGATGCAAAATTGACAATTGACAATTGAAAACCAACGTCAACTGGTGGCGCATCGACTTTCCTGCCTGGGTTTTTTTTTTTTTTTTTTTTTTTTTGGGGGGGGGGGGAGGACATGGACGCGCCTGCGTGTCTGTTGTGCAGCTGCAGGACCGCCGCAGCTGGACAGAGACCGCCAAGCCGGCCGGCCAGCTGCGCAGCTTTCCCCGTGTTTCTCATTCATTCTTTCATGTTTCTTTTCTTTTCTCTCCTTTTTTTCCCTTCCATGTCTTTTTTCTTCCCCCAGTCCCTCCCAAATGAAAACAATAATAAACACAAACCACAACCGTCAGGTCACACCCCTTTGAAAGTCTTCTCTCCGCCTGTTAGCGCCCACACTAGGACTCCCTCCGTCTATGCTAACGCTCCTCCCAAGTCTCCAGAGCAAAACCCGCCGCTTCACGTGCACCGCTGCTTTGCGCGTCCATGTCTCGCTCCTGACCAGCCCGGGTCCGCTGCCTCGACAAGGGGCCTTCACCTCACCCCCCCCTCCCCAATGGGAGTGACGACTAGTCATCTCCCAGCGACTTGTTATCAAAAAGGGAGGGGAGGGGGGTTCATGTGCGTTGCGATTGCGATGGCGAATGTGTGTGTGTGTGTGTGCGTGTGCATGTGCGTGTGCGTTTGTGAATCCTACGCCAGCCAGACCAGGGTTTTTTTTTTTTTTTGATTTTTTTTTTCTCCTCCGCGGGCCTTTTTTTCTTGTCCATCTGCCTGCCTGGCTGGATGGCAATAGTCACTTGCCTGTTGGGAAACATAGACACATACATGTATATATGTCTCGACATGCCCTCTCGGCCCCCTTGTTGTGCACAAAAGCACGTCTTGCTCTTTTTTCCTTGATGCTCCCGGCTCTTGAAGTTATAAACTTCCTCCCCCTCGACTACACCGTTCCCATCTGAGCTGAGAAACACCCAGCATCGCCGGCTCGGCCGGCTGACATCGTCCTGCGGGGTATTCGTATCCAACCTTGCGTCTTCTCTCTCGGTGTGTAGTCTTCACATCAACAAGTCTCGTCACCGCTCAGCCACGCAAAACAAATCTCCGAGGCAACAAGCATTTGGAACCTCTTGTTTCCCACGGCCCTATATTCGAATCTTTCTCTTTTTCATCACGCCAGTGTGAAGCAGAAAGAAGGAAAGAGAAGCCAAAAGAGAGAAAAAACGAAGAAAATTTGAAACCAAAAAAAAAAAAGAAAGAAAGAAAGAAAGAAACCATATTGAAAAAAACATATAAATAAAAACACCATTTTCATCAAACGCCTCTTTCAAAAACTCGCCATGACGTCCGACGTCTGGTCTCGACGGGACTCATACCCCCCAACTCAGATCCGCCTTCCTCGGTGCAACAAAAACGAGCCCCGACCTCTTCTGGAGGATATTGACGAAAATCCCCTCACCTACTTCCTCACGCCCTCCGACATGGACCAGGACATGGACGACTATGGCCCCGACGAGATGCTCTTTGACGCCGGCATCGAGGACGGCACCCAATCCCGCCAGTTTGTCCGCTCCGTCAGCCCTTCCACCCTCGATGGTCTCAGCAAGCTCCGCGCAAAGGCCGTGTCCCCCGACTTCGACTCGGACGCCATCACCACCGACGACGAGGAAGACGAGGACCCCGTCCGCTTTCCGCCCCCAAGAACCTCTTTCCTCACCCCGCTCAGGAGATCATTCAGGAGGCTGCCCGCGGAGAGGAACCTCTCCCCTCGCTCCAACAGTCCACCCTCTGAGCGATCCACAGACGGTCAATTCGCCAACCCGGTCGCCTCTTTCCCAGATCCTTCTTCATCATCTTCATCATCTTCTTCGCCTCTTCCCTACTCCTCTCCCTCTCCAGCAACCCGGACACCCCGCGGCAGACACCCCCAGCCCCTCCCCCGCAGCTCCTCCACGGGGACCAAACTTCCCCCTCGCCCCCTCCGCCTCTGGCGCCAGCCCAGCCCCGACGTCTGGTCCATCCTGGAAGAAACCGAGGAGGAATTACTCGTCCTCGAGACCCCTGCCAACCCTCCTCACGGTCTGCACCTCGCGGGCGCAAAACCCAAAAAGAGGGTTCGCTTTTTGCTTTTCCCGAGGGAGTAAGCCATGCCTCTTGCATCTGATGTTCCATTTTCTTTGTCACCATTTTCTTTGTCTTGTCTGCATGTTTGCATGTACTGGCGTTGACGACCTTTATGTTTATGTTTATGTTTTCTTCTTTTTCGTTTCTTTTCGTTTCTTTTCTTTTCCCGTTCTATTCCATTGTATTCTGGCTCTTGTTGGTTTCTTTCATGATTCTTTTTTTTCTCCTTGTATGTTTTATGTTCCATGTTTTATGTGTCATGTGTTACGCTTCATGTTTCATGTTCATTCTCATCTTTTCCCCTGTCCTTCAATTCGCATGTGGCAGCTGTCTGGCCGGACTGGCACGTCCTCTTTTGCTCAATACCCCTCTCCTTTGGTACATTTGCATTTGTGGCCCCTTTCTTTTTCCTACATTCCCAACTGTTGCCTGTTTGCTTGTCATGTCCGTTTGCTGTGGCGGTGGCTGCGTGCTGGGAGTTTGTGACTGATCTTGGTCTTGGTCTTGGTCTTGGTCTTGGTCTTGGTCCTTGGCTGATTTATTCAAGTTGTATTTGCATGTTGCTCTATTTTCTGTTTTTATGTCGTTTCCATCCGTATCGAATTTCCATTTATTCCCTTTTACTCCATCTATACATTTTACTCCATTTCTTTTGTAATCCTCCCAACATCGGCCCGGGCTGGTTTTCTGCTTTGCACCATCGGCTACATGTCCCTTTCTGCAAAGTAGCTCCTCAATAACACACTCTTTTCCAACATCACTATCCCGCCCTCCTTTCTTTTACTCGCCTCGTGCGCGTGCGTCAACTGCACACACCACGGCGCTTGTCATCATTTTTGACATGGGTCGACAAGAAATTCCCTGCCTCATTAGGTCATGGCTGAGACACACGAGACTAGGCTGCCACTCTTTGTGGTCGCGTGTAGATTGGCATATCCGCGCAATACTAAGTCGATCGTGGCGTTGAGGGCGTAGTTGATGACTGAAGTCGCATCGGGAGTTCGTATGTGCGGTGCGGTGTGACCGGCTAGGTAGGTCGTCAATGGTCAAGACGCAAGACTGGCAGTGTGGAGAAGATCAACCGGTGTGGTGTGACACATAAACGGGCGCGCGGACGGTCCGGATCGCTATTAATAAAAAAAACCAAAACAATGCCAATGTCAGTATCTGTTAGCACCTCAAGAGGTCTGGCGCCTCTGGGGAAGCAAGGGAGGCGGCCTCACACAGACATCAGACTCGTCAGCCGCATCAGTGCCACCGCTGGCGTCAACAGTCGGGACGTCAGATGCAAGCCACGACGAACTCGTAAAGTCGACGGCTTGGTGGCGCGGGTGCGCCGTGGCCGTGCCGTCACCCCGATGCTAGTGGTTGGCGCAATACTCCATGTGACCAGAAGAATCATCTCCAAGTGCTACACCATCTACGTCTTCGTAGTGGTGGTCACTGGCGGGTGTTTGGAATGCTATGATATGGCACACGACAAGTCCATCCGTTTATGATCTGGTAGACCGGCCTGTTTTCTACATATATAGGCGGCAGTTGACGTTTGGTTGCGATACCCAGCATCTGTGTTGCGATGATTCTTGAGAGGTTGTCGGCGCAGCAACCCGGGCCATCCTCACAGCCACGATTAAACACGTCGGATTGAGGTATTGAATGTGACGGTTTCTGTCGTCTAGTGAGAGGGGGGGGATAGAACAGAAGAGCAAAGGGGCACAAGGAGCACAAGAGAAAAAAAGAGAGTGGACAAGCCCGTGTGACTGCGTTGGTTGATTATGATTGCGTTTGATTACCTGGCGCGGCAGGCAAAGCACGATATCAGAGTGATAGATATGCTGTTCCCTGCCGACGCAGTGCCCCATCCGGCAGGCTATTATCATGATGGACGATGCCGCTCATGCGTGCCCGCAACCCATTGCCAACACTCTGCTACAAGGTTTCATCCATTCCTAATCGTCGAGTTTGAACTTCTCGTGGCGCATGGTTCGACAAATTTCAGGTCTTTCTTTGACGACATGGCCTCGTACTTGGCCTCGTAGACCTCTGAGCTCACGAGTTTCGTGCACGACGCAATTGTCCAAAAGCGCCTGAACTCTGTGTGCGGCTTTTGGGTTTTTGTCACCCTGGTCCAATTTGGCAGCCGTGATGACGCTAGCAATCCGGGATCTGGGGTAAATCAATGGACGAAAGACGGAGGGTCCTCGGAATATCGCCAGGACCTAGGCAAACCAGAAGATGGACCAAAATCCCATGCGTTGAGCTGGGACCGACCAAAGCCCTGACAGGAAATGAAATAGACAATCAACGAAAACAAAACCAAGGGAAAACAATCGGAATCGTACATATCATGGATGAACGTGGCAAAGGCTTGCGCGGAAGGCCGTGGCGAGCCAGCCAGCTGCTGCAACACGCGGAGCTGGTTGAAGTGAGGCATGTGATGGGCTGCAACGACAGCGCACGGCATTAATGGTTTATTTGCATGGCATGCATGTTGTTGTCAGAGCCGAGACTGGAGGGCAAGAGTGAAATAGCCCGGAGATGAAGATTGGGTCGGCTTGTCATCATGGGCGAGGAGTCGAGGACAGACGGACAATGGCGAACAAGCATCGGTGTCTGGCACCAGACAAATGTAATTTGACTTGGTTGCCTGTCTGAGACCTAACAGGCCGCCCAGCCCACTTGGCTGTTGCGTCAACGGACCAGACCAGAAGAGGCCCGAAGAGACCGGATTATTTGAAATCACGCGGCGGGGGATGCATCAAGCATCATGTACATACCTGCACGAGTGTAGTAACAGACTGGGCAGGCGCGACTGACTGAAGAAGGCAAATGGGGGCAATGGAAGGCAACATTGAAAGAAAGAAAGGCAAAGAGGCAGGAGCACTCGAGTCGTCCTCTGCAGGCACCACAACGCTCACGCTAGCGGCGCCAGCGGACCCGTTGGTTGCTGCAGCATCCAGCAGCATCCAGCCCAGGAAGTCCAGAGTCCAGACCAGCGCATCAATGGTCCCATCTCCCGTCTCCGGAGCCCACTTGCCCACCTGCATGCAGGCGCTGTACAGGCACACGTAGCGCGTACAGTGGATCAGAGGTAGTCCCCAAACTTTTTGCACCAAAACCACGCGGCAAAATGCTCGGAGGTACCTGTACTCGCTGTGCCAAGCAACCAGGCACCGGCCCGCAGACCAGTCACCACACCAATTTGAACAATCAATTGATGCATGAGGCCCGCCAGCACTCGGCCAGGCCCGGCAAGCGCCTGGCTCGACTCCCAAACTCCCGAGTCTTCAACTGAATCCTGAGCCCTGGCATCTGCCATCTGCCCTCTGGCTTCTGGCTTCTGATTGCTTGGACCAGACATGACTTGGACTGGAAGCTTCAAGCTCCATGTCCAATGCGCTGCCCGCCTCCCTCCACAATCGGTTTCATCGCTCGCGCTGTCTCTGCTCTTGCGTCTTTCCGTCGTTGATCGGGCTACGTGGATGCGTGCCCAGGCGAAACAGAGAGAGGCAGAGAGACAGCGGAACAGAGGCAGAGACAGAGAAACAAACCTCAGCTGCCTTGTCTTCATTCACCTTTGTCTTGTCTGGTGTTATGCCCTTGGCTCCCCTTGTGGCGCCCAGTCGTTTCGCTGAACAACACACACCCGCCCCCCCCCCCCTCCTTCGACGTCTCACGAGCTCTGTATATTTGATAAGCGGACGATTGCGATAACCCACGAAATACCGGGCAGCTCTTGGCGTCGAAAGGACAAGGCCAGCGACACCGACGCCGCCAACACCAATCTCGCGATATCAAGTCACCATCGCTCACATGCGACTGGGGTCGTGTCGATAGTCATCGTCCCCGACTCTACCCTTTTGTAAAGCATGGTCTTCATCCGAGGTGAGCTGCTCGCCAAAGATTCCCCTTCCCTGTCGTTGTTGTGGCAAAGCTCCCAATTTGGGCATCGCCGAACGACCCCGATGACAACCCAATCTCTTGCCTCGCTGTACACTGCACGGTCATCCTTCCCATCCGGCCCAAGTGCCCAACTCCTCTGGCCCGATGTGTTTCTCGTGTCGGTTCGCGGCTGACTCTTGTCAATCAGAATAACACATCATGCCACCATCAATATCGTCGACCAACGACCACCTGTCGCAAGCCCATCCCACCCCGTCCAAGCCCGGGAAACCCTACACCAGTGCAACGGCGGAAACACCACCAAGAAATGGGCCCAGCTCCAGGGCCGAGGACTCTGATTCCTCCCCCATCGGTGTGGTAAAAGTTCGACCAAGGGCAAATACAAGAAAGGAGCCGCCGACCTTGTTGACCGATTTCTTTCGGGGCAAACAGTCGCCAGCCCGGTTGGCAGCAGAACGAAAGCGCCGTCATAGTCTCGATCTAGTCAAGGCTGAGTTGCGCCAGGAGATGAGGCAAAGCGCTGTGAGAAAGCTTCAGCAGCCAGGAGGAGTCAGGGACAGGGTTCAGAAATGGCAAAAGGCACACGCAGACGCAATGGTAGAGGGGGACCCGGACGACGCCGCCACTGAACCCACAGATGTTGCTTTCAGGGGAGACGGTGGGGAGAGCGTCACCGAGTCTGATCGTGTGCGCATCAAATTTCGGCAAAAGAAGAGAAGCCCCTCGAAACCAACGAGCCCTCCTGAATCTCTCAATCGCCGTCCCCGCTCGGAGAGAGACGTTGATGACGACAAGTGTGCTACGCCGACTGCTGCATCGCCTCCTAAGAAAAGAGTGGTCAGTGATGAGCACTGGAGAAAACCAAGGGCACGCAGAACTACGTCGAGAAAACTATCACCGTCTTCACGTCGACGTCGAACCAGCCCCCAAGGCTTGCCTAGTGATTTCGTCCAGAAATCGGGCGGGAGTCCTCGAGTGTCCAACAAGGTCAAGGAATGGGCGGGAAAAGTCCAAGTGTTCTCCGAAGCATCATCCCCTGTACCAAGTCATCGATCATCCAAATCCGTCGATGCAGTAGCCCGATCCGAAGGTGCCAAAAGCGACGCTGGCCATTCCGCCAGTGATATTACAGCCCGCTGGGTTACCAGACAGAAGAAGGCCCGTGACAGCAGAGATCCTGCCAGACCTGCCAATACCAAGAAATCAGATGATGATGGTATCAGAGTCTACACCATCACCTCTACTTTGTCCGGAGATTCTTGGGATATGCATGATGCAAGAGTTTCACGCTCGCGAAGCAAAACCACTTCGGGCTCAGGACGCCCGAATTCGCCATCTGCGAGAAGTAGGGCTAGCCTAACCCCAACAGATGTCTTTCGGCGAGCCGACGATCAAAAAAATGAGCGTGGAAGTAATACGAGGGGGGCTAGAGAGCGGTCCCACTCGATGCTTGACACTCCGACAAAGGGCAAAGGCTCGCTGCGCCAAGGGTCAAAGATACAAACTGATAAATCATCACGGCTGAGTGAGGAGCACTCCAACTTGAGCAGCACGCGTGATACGGCATCTGATGTTGCTTCGAGCCTCACCAACAAGTCTCTTGCAGACATACCTGGAGACATCCCGTTTGGTCATTCTGCTTTCAGCGAACTTGATCTGACCATCAAAGGCCAACCAAGAAGCAGACCGAAACGTCCAGAGGTTGACACTACTGCAAGTCTCAAGTCAGTGCCCAAAATTCTCAAGAAGGTGGTGGAAGAGAGCAAGAAAATCATCCAGGAGATGAACGAACCCCCGCGACACCAGGTGGCCAATAAACCGCCGAGCATCGAGAAGTGGTTGAACAATACCGTGGATCCATTCGTCGATTCCAAGTCAAAAACAGAAAAGAACTCGCCGTCCGCGGAGCCAACGGAGGAGAAACCAGACAAGATGCCACAAGACACGACCACGACCAAACCGCATCGTCGCCGGAGCTCGCACGGCGCCAAATCATCGCGGAAATCGTCCTCAAGCCTTGCAGATGCGGAAGAGAAACACGCGCCACACGAGCCGGCTCTATCCGAGACTGAGAACCCATCGACTCCTGATTCTGCCAAGCATACCGCCACCACGCCAACCTCAACTGGGCTTAAAAGGAGCAGGGCTACTAGAAACAGTTCGTCGCCTGTGAAGGGCAGCAATGGTAAGCGGCAATTACTCGGCGTCCTCAAAGAAGTGTTCCAAGGCGAGTCCAACGCCCTTCCGGTTCAGCTCAAGGGCTATCAAGGAAGCGAACAGCGGAAATTCTCCCACAGTGAGGAAGTTCCCGCGCCACTGCGGCTACGAAAATCACAGCCTCCTTCGCCAGCGACTGATGCAACACATTGCGGCCAGCGCAGCGAAGATGAGGAACCGTCAGGCTTCAAATTGGCTGCTCCCCGATTTCGCCCTCCTACCAGGGGGAATCATGAACTATCCACCATTGCATCGGAGGAGGGCTCCAGCGTCGTCGACTCCGATCTGAGCTCAGATGTGACGCAATCGACGGTGACACAATCAACTGTTCTCACAAAGGATAGCGAAGATTCCAAGCCACACAACGGTCTAAAGAGAAGGCTCACCAAACACTCGGACCTGGTGTCAGTCTTGTCCCTTCCCGATGACAGTACTGTACCGAATACAATGCAAAGTCGTCGTTCAAGACCTAGTCTGCGCAAGCACAGGAGCACGTCCGGCAGTGTCACGGCGCAAGAACTCTTGCGAGAATTTATGGATGATGAAAATTTGTACGGTCGAGAACTGAAAACGGTCGTCGATGGCGTCATACCAGTCCTGCTCTCCCATGTTGTCAACGGCACCAACGTGACTGAGCTTTTTGGACCGTCCTTGTCGGCGTCGGGGAAGATCCCAGAGAGTGTGTCGAAATCGGTTGTGAACATGGGCGTGGCCCTTGAGAAGCTAAGAAGCGCGCACAAAAAGGCTCCCACGTCCGACATTCGCAAACTGGCCAATTGGGCGCACGGCGTCGTGCCAATGTATAGCAGCTATCTCAGCGCCTGGCGACTTGGTTTCGATGACATTGTCGTCAACTTGGCGCCGGCCGCAGATGATACCGTTGACGATGAATCTCTCTTGGCTGCTTTGCCAAGAAATGAAAAGGGAGACCTCGTCAACGACGTCGGACAGCAGGTGGCGGTGGCGTATCTTCTCAAGCGACCCTTGATCCGTGTCAAGCAACTGGCAAAACTGGTCAAATGTGTTGACGCGCTGGTGTCTTCTACCGACACGAGGGAACTGCTGCAAGACTTTGAGAATCTGCAGAACAAAGTTCGGCGGCGTTTCAAGGAAGAGGTCGCGCGGGTTGTTGACGAAGAAGCAGCCTTCACCGATAAGTCGAGATGTCGAAATCTGGAGACGCTGGATTCCTTGCCAGCAGTGACAATCGACCCGACCCGGCAAGTCAGTGCCAAAGACGTCTTCTCTCTCAGCCTATCACACTCCAACAATCAACGTCTTGATTGTCAGGTAGAGCTAGTGCATAGAGATAACCAAAAGGACTCCAGCGATGAAGGCGATTTGCTGATACGCGAAATCGGAGAGGGTCGCCGCTCATATCTTTTATTCCCGCCCATTGCCATGTCCGATATATCCGCTCGTACGGGCGACGACCCTTTGGAAATGGTGATGATGATCCGCGGCACAGGTGCGGACGGCAGCGCATGGCGCGAGTTCATCACGCTTAGGTCTGACAGTGAAGATCAAATCCTCGACTGGCTCGATATCCTCCCATTACTGCCTGTTCCGCCGTTGAACATTAGTCCCGAAACGTCTGGCACGTTCCCCAAATCGTTCACGCCAAGCACACCAACCACGCCCACCACGCCAACGCAACGTCGTGAAGCCCGAATAGTGACTCCATCCTCGGGGAGCTCACCCGAAGGATCCCCCCGCTCGCCGATTGCAAAGGATGTCTGTACATCTACGCCGCCTTCTGTTGCGGCGAAAAAGGCGACGCCTGCAAGATACCGTCCACGCACTTCTACAATGGATCGGGTCCCATCACCCGCCGCCGCTCCACCGGAATCTGATGCAATCGATCCAGACAAAACACCAACCAGAAGATATCATCATGGAGGTTCTGTAAATGAAGACAGAGGCCGACCGCTTGACGAAAGCATGTGGCCTGATTACTCACACATCCCAGAAAAGAAACAAGAACGTCAGCAATCAAGACCAACAACGATCCCGAACCGTGACGACGGAGCTCCGCCGCCACCCATTCACCGAACTCTCAGCACGAGCCCAGGAGCGGGAGGAGGGCCAGGTACGAAATCACTACCATCTCTGGCCGTTTCGGTGACGGATAGTTATGGCAGCGACAGGCTTAAGCGCCGCGGCTCGTCGCCGCTCAAGCATGAATACCTACCGTCAGATCAGTCTTCCGTCTCTGAGGCGTACTCTACAGACGAATCGGATGCCGAATCATCAGACGATGAACTCGAGAGTCTCGACATCCCAGAGACCGAGCTGGGCATCAGCATCAAGAGCGAGACACAAACCTCTCCATACCAAGCCGCTCCTCACTTCATGATGGACTCCCAGTACAGCCTGACACCATCCAATTCAGCCTCTCAGGTGGGGCTTCCCGGGCCGAAGAATGCCATCAATGACCAAGTCACATACTTTATGGCTCGAGTCTCGCGATGGTCTGACAAGGGAGCATGGAAGGATATTTTGAACGACCCGTGCGCCATCATAGTTCGAAATGGCTCTATCGAGGCTTTTGTCTTGCGCACCACTGAGGCTGAGCCCAGTGACGCCGAGCCACCCATCCTCGCTCTCGACCTCACTCCGCTGGTTCTCATCAGACAAAGCACGGCTGTCGATCTGGAAATTCGATCCTCTGTTCAGTCTCACTGCAAACTCTACAAGTCGCATTATGCGGGCAACTTCCGATTCCGTTGTTTTGTGGCTCCCGAATGTTATAATCTGTACATGTCGGTGCACCAAGCGCGCCTGAATAACCAAAGATTCATTCAGCTGGCGAATCAAGCCAGGTTTAAGAGCTTTGGCGAACGGCAGAGGTTTGATATTGACGACGGCGACAGCGGCGGTGGCGGCAGTTCCGGTTCCGGTAACGGTAATGGCATCGGCATCGGCAACGTGACAGGCCGACGACGACGCACTTGGTTTGGCAGGAAGAATAGTTACCGAAGCTCAGTTCGTGCTCCATCACAATCCCAGGACAGCGGCAGCACCACGCCGTCATCTACGCCGTCGGCATCGAGCTTCCTCAAACGGCTCACGAAAAATGGCAACCTCTCGTTTAATATCGCCAGATCGTCCATCAACAAACGATCACGAGCCAACAGCAGCGGCGGGAACAGTCTCTACACATCAAGGTCATCGTCAAGTAGCGGCACCCCTCCACGCTCTCCCTCCGTAAGTGTCGAGAATAGCGGCCATCGCCTGACCAATATCGGCGGCGCCGAAGGTATCCGGATTCGTCTTCACCTGCTCGTCCCGCCGGCCAAATGGGAGGACTATGGAAACTGCAGCCTGCAGATCACGCGACCGCCACCAGGATGGCGCCAAGCGCTCCGGGCCGATCACGGCCTCGAAAAACGCATCACGGTCACCACGTTGCCACGAAAGGAGTCTGAGGAGGCCAAAGTCGTGCTCGATGCAGTTCTGGGAAGTGGATGCTTCTCCGCCATGGGCAGTCGAGGCATCGTGTGCGGTGTATGGGAAGAAGTGAAAAACGGAGACGGGGTCGTGGGTATGGTTCCCGAGACGGGTGCCACGGGTGGAAACATCAAGAAGTGGTGTTTCCAGTTTGCCAACGCTGCCGAGGCCAACGGCGTACTACGGCTTGTACATCAAGAGGTGTTGAGACTGTAGATGCCTTGGAGGTGATTGGGTGTTGTGCCATGACTTGAGAGGTTCTATTCTCCCCCCCTTTTTTTTCCCTCTCTCTTTTCTTTTTTTTTCTCGCGTGTAGTTTCTCTATTATTGTACGATACCCAATTCCAAGGTTCAGGAATCGGAGCGCTCTGCATAAGGTGATATCCAAAAACAGCATCTGCGTCCATTTTTTTTAAGCATTGTTATCATCATGGGAGGCAATTACAACTACGATGGAATACGATTCAATGATGAGCCAGGACATGAATTCAATGATGGGACGCTGCGGTAGTTTTGTCACTTGTGTGATTTTTATTTATGGAGTCGGGCCATGCATATAGATGGATGTAGCGATGTTTAAAATTATTCCGGTCTGGACGACAACTGCGATATGTCGGGCTGTGGTTTTGTTTTTGTTTTTGTTTTTCCTTGATTTGTTTTTGTGATTCTTTCTATTATTATCTTTAATTTAGTTACTAATTTAGTTCAATCATTTTCTTAACAGGTTTTTTTAAGTTTTTTTTTTTTCTTTTTTCGTTTTTTTGTCTCGTTTCTTTCCCTCCTTAGATATCCAGGCTGCTAGTTCTATCATCATTTCCTCCTTTTTGTCTGTTTCTTCCTCCCCTTACGGACATTCAGGCT
The DNA here is from genome assembly GCA_018360185.1 of Claviceps lovelessii. Taxonomy (NCBI): domain Eukaryota; kingdom Fungi; phylum Ascomycota; class Sordariomycetes; order Hypocreales; family Clavicipitaceae; genus Claviceps; species Claviceps lovelessii. Next base: position 13,940 of record SRPU01000295.1, read on the forward strand.
GCTATTCCTGTCACGTGACCGCGCAATACAGGGCTCCGAGCTCCAAATCCTTGTCCTTCGCTTCGGAGCGCGGTCCCGCACGCGAAGAGGGCCCGAATCGGTTTCCACCGAAACTGTGTAGCGGAATGTGAGAAGTGGCTGTACCTGCTGCACAATTGCCCAAGTACCTACCCACACGAACGACTTTGATGTAGTGGTGACTTTTTGGCATGAGCAGCGCGATGCGTGCAGAGGCGATAAGAAGATGCACTGTGTGGTCAAATGGTTTACCGGTTCCGCGATATGGCGACTGCTATGGCCATGGAGACTGGACGCATTTATTTATTTATGTATTTACTCTAGTCGGGCTATACCCAATAGCTAGTACCTCAACTACTAAAACTATATAGGAAAAACCCTGGGGCAGGGAGGAAAACCTATATACGGCAGTTCTTGTTATCCGCGGCGGAGCCGCCATGGTTCCGCGCTGGTTCCGACTGTATGTAGAGGTGCGCTGCCGGCCAAACTCGACCAGCTTTGCAGGAGAGTGTGACTGGACGCATATGTGCTGATTTAAATTGAAATAATAGTGAAGGAGGAATGATTTTCTTCTCTTCTTTTTTTTTTCTTCTTTTTTTTTTTTTTTCTTTCTTTGAGATGGGATATCTGGATCTTTCTACGCAGGAACCAATATGTATCCAGGTCCAGCTTCTTGGCTTCACCTACAAAGGTACCTACGTACACGTCTAGTAAACCTCTGGTTGCACACCTCTTTCTTCATACACAACGGTGCTTGATGCGGTGACCATTCTCGGGCAGACCTCAACAAGTACGAGACACTTTTCATGTACGTGCTCCAGACCATGGCTATCAAATGAGCCTGTTTGCTTGTTTCAAGACCGGCACAAATCAGCATGCACCACTGCAGGCGCGTTGGACGACAAAGTCGGGGGTGCCTGGGCGTCGCATATCATGAATCCTGGGTGACCTGTGTAAAAGGGCTTCTTTTATTTTCCGCAGATCGTTTCGGAGGATATGCAGAGGCAAGAAAGAGTATAATGAAGTTATTCACAATGTGTGTGTGCTGGGGTGGGTCCAACGATACCTCGTCACACCGTACGAAGGACATTCCACCTGACTCGGAAGCAAAAGGGAATGGACATCGAAAACACCAGATATGTATGTATGGTCCGATGGAAAGCAGGTTCTTCAAGCGGGGATGCTCATTGCATGCCCAAAAAGTATATGCATGCGCGATCGGCGAAACACGACGTCTGTGCGCGAAAAAATAAATGTCCTCAGCGAGAGTCGAACTCGCGACCTTCGGATGACTCCAATGTTTAACTGGATCACACTATTGTATGAGACCGACGCTTTAACCAACTAAGCCATGAAGACTATCTTGGGTGTTGTTGGACGAACTTGCGTTATTGTGTACTATGATTGCCAATGCCAATTGTATGGCCGGTTGCGTGTGTGCTTGGAATGGGTTGGGATTCGCTTTGACAGTCATGAGGCGCCAACCAGGTCACTCAACCCACCCAGCTTCCTGTACTTCGGCGATACCCCGCTGCAGCTAGGAAGTAGGATATGTATATATTTAGTATACCTTTATTGTACCAGCAGGCCCTGCCTCCAAATGAATTCTGGTACTTCTATTTGCCCCTTGTTCTGATTAGTTCATCCCGCTGATCATGACCTGGTTGGTGCCTTATAACTGTGAATGGAACTGATGATGCATTTGGTTGTGAGGGCTCGGACGTGGAGACTTGATTGTTATTTGCGGGAGTGGGGGGAAATAGAAAGAAGAAGAGGAAGAAGAGGAAGTACGAAGAAGACAAAGGGCAGAAAACAAGTGCTTACTACAGTACAACACATGGTCAAAGAAGAAGAATCTTAATCCTCTTCAGCAGAGAGAAGCAGTACGGCAAGACAACAATCCTACCCGAGACCCATGTTCGAGTAGATCAGATAAAGGCGGTGCATAGAGCAGTGCCGTCTTGTTTTTTTGGTGTATTCTGCGCTTCCAATCAGTATCCCCTTGTGCAGGTGAGTGGCCGAAACGTTTTTGACCCGTCGAGGGTATTGTGTATAATGGCTACAGACTGAAAGTATAGGGCAATAATTCGGATGAAATAGTGATAGAATAATCTAGCGCTTTTTTTTTTTTTTTTTTTTTTTCTTTTTTGTGTAAAGCTTTCGGCCCAGTGTACGTGGAATGCCAGCAAATACATGGCAATGCTGCGGCATGATTGCACGATACTGCCCCCCCGACGACGGGCACAACGGTACATTATGGTCATTAGTTGAATGCATAAAACATAAATTTGCGGTGTTTTAATGCACTTTTTTTTGTCATTCTTCTTTTTCGTAGCCAAGCTATTCTGTATTGACACGGAGGTGCGCCCGGTTCGGCATGCAAATCCTCTTTGGTAGTCTGTCTGTCTAATATCCATCTTTCTTTGGTTTCTTTTCTTTCTGCCTCTATGTCCTTTTTCCGAAAAAATAAATAAGGGTTGTAATATAATTAAAAATTAATAATGAATGATATTAGATTATGGTGCAGACACCATCACGGCCCTCTGCTGCTCAGTTCCATCATGTATTTTCCCCGCTCCAGGTTCGCATGCAGATATGGTCTGGACCCTTGGGGTAAGGTGCCGTCGGCGGCCCACAGGTCCAGTAAATGCTGCATGGGCTCTAGCTCGTCCAGATCCAACATGTCCAAGGTGGTGGCGGTGAGGATAAAGTGGCTGAAGCAGCTGTTGAGCTGCTTCTCGAGGTTGAGATGGTAAAAAGGCGTGATGAAGTGATGCCAGTAGAGATGGGCATATACTCGGAAGATTTGTCGAAAGATGATTTGGGCCGTTTCGGCGAATTGCCTGGGAAAACCGCTTCGGCTGCCGAGCCACTCGTCAGTGGCAGGTGGCCGTGGGGGTGAAGAATTCACGACTGGGGACGAGGAGGCGGGAGATGACGATGACGACGACGACGACGACGACGACGACGAAAAGGACGATGAGGACGCGAGGCAGTAATCTGGATGATGGCAATAGGAGGCTCCCTCGGGATTGGTGGGAAATAGGGTAGAGTCATCGATTTTGCCGGATATCCAGCGCTGCATGAGAGTCATGTATTCGTATGCGGGCAGCTCTACAGGATCGTGGTCCTGGTCGAGCCAAATATACGAGAAGTTACTTTTGCACGTTAGCAGTCCAAGGAATTGCAGAAGGCAAGATGCCGGGGAAGGGGGGGGTTGCAAAGCGTACGTACTCTCCGGCCGACATCCTGGGACAGGTAGTCGGGTTGCAAATCGAGATGCCATTATCTTCCTTGTCGTGAACCACGCGAACAAAGTTCCACAAGTTGCGGTAGTGTTCAACCACTGCATTTCATGCCTGGGTGAGTCTATGGGTTTTCACTTTGCTCTGTGTATGGGCTTGTGCCGGCGGTTTTTTCTTCTTCTTTTCTTTTTTTGTCATGTTTATGTTTTTTCCTACCTTGATGCGCCACCCATTCACCTGGATCGACGGTTTTGGGCCTCGCGCTGAGCGTCATAAAGTTGCCCTTGACAATGTGTCGCGCATAGGCCGCGTTGAGCCACAGGGGTAGAGGCCGAGGTATGTCGAGAATGGGAGGCATGACGGCCGAGGATGCCGGCACGGCGGCCAACGCAGACGATTCTGGGAGGGAAATGCGAGGAGGAGGAGGTGCGGAATTCGACGGCAGCGGCGGTATGGGATCTGGGAACGTGAATTGCTGATGCTGTGTCGCAGGGACAGTCGAGGAGCCCGTTTCCTGCCCCGTGTATCTGGTTGAGGCTGATGCTGTGCGGGCATTGCTGGTATGGGAGAAGGGAGAAGGGGGAAAGTTAGGACTGCCTCAAATTTGCTTTTCTTCGGACTTTGAATCAAAAAATAGTTTTGATTGGGGTATGAATCAGGGTATACTGGGCAACTATACTCACGAGGCAGACATGGGGTTGGCCATGATGTATGGGGGGGGGTCCCAAATTATGTCGTGGTGGTTGACAGTTGGAGATGCAAAACGTAGTCGGGGAAAAAGGGGGCGGTCACTGGTCCTCGTGGAGGATCGCCATGTTCTGGCTAGCAACAAGAAGCAAGCTCGGGAGCTGGAAAGCTGGAAGCCGTCTGGACGCCGGTGGCTGGTCCGTTTCTTTTCTGAAGGAGGGGCAACTTGTTTCTTGTTGGCCACGTCGGCAAGCCACGAATCCTGCCTGCGGTTAGGCCAGACTGGGGAGAAGCGGATGTCTTTTTTTTTTTTTTTTTCTCTTTCCTTCGTCTTCTTTCCTTTGACGTAATTTTTCAATCACGGACCACCGGCACAGGTTGGCATTGTGGCTGCCCTGGACTTGCTCTCAATGGATTGCTTGCCATCGTGCCAGGCAACGAGCAAAGGAACAGACATCATGTTGGTGCTGATTCGGACCCGAGGGAGTGTCACGATCAAGATGCGACCTCATCTGCATTGCATGCATGTCTGCCATGACATGTTGTTCTCAAATTTCCATGCTCCTCCTACCAGCCACCAGCCACCCGCCACCCGCCACCCGCCACCCGACGGGAACCAGGCCGCCACGGCCGCTGGGGCGCTGCGCCACCCATGCATCAGCCGTCCCAGGTTTCCCGGGTTTGGTTATGAAATGAACAAAACGAACAAGCCTTGACGAGCGCCATCCCGTGTCGCAATTTTGCTGTCCATGATTCACTCACAGCCAAAGACATGATTCAGTGTCACAAACATTTTTCGACTGGTCAGCATGAGAGCAAACGAAGACAGTTGGTGACGCATGCGAGATGCTGCTCCCAAACAATGGGGACGCTTCTTGGACCACCATTTTGACTTTGCAATGTGCGTCGAATCTCACTTGACAATCAGCACTTCAGACGAGACTTTTTCATCACAACTCTCCCGGAAATTCGACTTTTGTCTCTCGTTTCTCTCCTCTCCACTTGACGAAGCCTTTCGTCTTATCGGCTTGTGTTGGAAACCGCCAGGTTGGTGATGCTACGAACACAACATCTTTTGATGCCAACTGGTTACCTGCCAACCCTACACCTTACACCATCCATTTCGAGGCATCCAAAAAGAACATGTTTCACTTTCAAACACCACTGCACCCGTCGACGCGTTCCATCATCACCGCCCCGACACGAGACTGCGAGAAGTGCGGCGTCTCGTGGCCCGAGCAGAAACTCTTCCACTGCAACAAATGCCGAACCACGATATGTCTTTTGTGTCAGTGTCAGTTGGGCAGCGGCTTCGCCTCGCACGTCCAGGATTGCATGACCTTGCCGCACAACGATGTCGTCGGGCCTTTTTCACGAGCGACGAGGTCCAAGAAGACGAAGACCGGCCGGAAAAGTGGCAGGGAAGTCAGCAGGGAAGGCAGCAGGGAAGTCAGCAGGAAACGTAGCAGGAAAAACAGCAGCAAAACCTCGGAACCCATCGTGTCGCCGCGCCGGGGGCTTTCTTCGCCCCAGCTCCGGCCGTTTACCAAGCTCAAGGCGCGGACGTGGCTCCATGGCCGTCCCGCAGACGACGTGTTCCGTCTGCTCATCGACTCGTACCGCCTCCACTCGTACGACAAGTTTCAGTTTGAGGGGGAAAAAAGGCTGGGGAGCATATTCGCCGGCGCGTCAGACTCGTCGTCCGACTTTGATGCGTATTTGACGGTGGCGGCGGCGACGAGGACCGAGAAGACGGAGGGGACGGACACGGAGAGCACGGGGGAGGCGGAGGGAATAGAGACAACGACTTGCTTGCCGCCGTCATTGCTTCCCACATGGTGGACGCGTGCTTCCCACCAAGAATGCATGCAACTGGGCCGTCGACAAGACGACGAGCAGTTCCACGACTTGCACGTCCCACTCAGCCAAGCCATGACGATAGACTACTACCAAGACGCGAGCTTCCCGACGCAGTTGCGCATCTTTGCCGAGCAGGTCATGGGACAGCCTGTCCTGATGCGCCGCTGCACTCCCCTGCTGGAGCAGCTGGTTCTGGTGGAGGAGGAGGAGGACTCAGGGGACACGGCTGATTTCGACTGGAAGCACTTCAACAAGGCGTTTGCGGTACAGAGTTGGCCAGGCCGCTCCCCCGCTAACAATTGGCAATGGAGCGTTCTCGGCCGGCCGAGGGGGTAAGAAAATCCAGAATACCTTACGTCTGGCACTTTGTTCTATAATATGAAGGTTACAAGCTCCCGGGGGGGGGGGGGGGGGCGTGTTGTACTCGTGTTATCACAAACGACCCAGGAGTCGACCTACCAGAGCTTTTACAACTCCCAAGAAAGGAGGAGGGAGGAAACTAGAGGGAGAGGGGAAAAAAAAAGTCCCTCAGATATGCATTAAAACGAGCAATATGATGGCCTTGTTCCAAAATCCGGTCTCGATGTTGTTCTAATATCCGCCGTTTCGAAAACATGGAGGGGTCTAGAACATGACAGGCACCGGACATTGAACCAGCCGGTCAATGTTGTGCAAGCCACATCAGGAAGAAGGGGGCCTGGATCACGCTGGGCTACTTGCTCTTCACGTTTGGACGCCTTGGAATAAACAAAAGACTCGACCGGTACATGGACTGCCCTGTGTGCTCGAATCTGCTCAGACAGTTGGCCGAGGCGGGGGATGATTTGCTGTTGGCTGGTCGGCGAAGTAGAATGGCTCGGAAAGGCATTATGTTTGCTGGCTTTTGTTTTTGTTTTGGCACCCTCTCTCCCTGTTCTTTCTGCTTTCTTCTTTCCTTCTTTGTTTTCTTTCGTTCGAGCGTGCGTGCGTGCGTGCGTGCCTGCGTTCTTCTTCTTCCTTTTTTGTTTTGCTTGATTACACAACACGCTGCAGATAGACGGATAAGCACGCTGACAGGCGCGCCACGGCGCAGTCCATCGCATCCGGGATAAACAGATCGTCCGTCTGTCCGGTCTCGCACGGGCGAAGAAAAAGCAAACTGCTGGTACAAGAAAGAAGGGGCTTACGATATCGATGTCTGGGGTCGTGCTGCGGGCCTGGTGGTCTTGGTGTCTGTGTGGGCACTTTGGGGGGGCGCAGCCTCATTCAAGTCGAGGTTGATTGTTGCAGAGCACATGCTGCACAGTACCCATCATTGATTTGGGCTTTATTTGTCCTCTTATTCATGACGCCGGGGATGGACCATGGTTCAGCCGACATGAACGCCGCGACGCCTCGACGCTTCGACGCCTTCGCGGCGCAGCAGCCAGCACAGACGGGCGTTGGACCTTGGAGTCTAGACTCTGGGAAAGGAACTCTGGGAAAGGAAACGGAAAAAGAAAACTCAAGGCGCCCAATGAATGCATGTGCATTCCTGCCCAGCACCGAGGGGCTTTGGCTGCAGAATGCACATGCCACAGACTCCCAGAGCCCGCAGAAGTTAGAGCCCGAACAAAACAGGAGCTAGACCGCATTCTCGATTTCCACGGTCGTGTCTGGTGTGTGAGTGTGTCGGGAGTGCATTCGCCCATTCTGGGAACCGAGTTGGTCAAAGCCACGAGGACAGCATTTCCACACCCCTCTTTTTTTTTTTTTTTTTTTTTTTTTTTTCCTTTTTTTTTCTTCTTTCGTTTCTTCTTCGTCTTTTGTCACCGCCTTTTGCACCACCCAGTAAAACCAGGAAGGGGGTAAGACCCCGTAGTCGAAAAAACCGAAGAGACGTCTGCAGTGTCGTGCGCAGCACAGTGGCGTCCCTGTGCCCGGCCCGAGGGTTCCGGGTCCGGGCTCGGCATGCGGGAACGTCTTCGGGGCCGCCCCCGCGGTTTCGTGGAGGTGGAATCCGAGGCAAGAAGGGAAATCCTGGGTAAGAAAGAGAACACCGGGGTCAGAAACCCAGACAAGAGCCTCGTCTTTCCGAGGACCAATGGCGGAAGCCTCGCTCGGATGAGAGCAAAACATCCATATGCAGCGAAAAAAAAAAAAAAAAAAAAAAGGCCATGAGGATATGGAACAAAGCCCCTGTTTACTCGTTGACGCGACTTGGAATCACGGCGAATCATTCAGCCCTTGCTTGGTACGTGAGATGAGGGCGTCGAAGCCACCATGATGGACGTTTCTGCCTTTACGAACGGACTTTTGTCGTGCTGGATTCGGGCGCTCTGGATGTGCGGAGAGGGGGCGTGTGTGTCGCCTGTCCACGCCAAGACGCATCTTCTCCCATCGGGACAGCTGTGTTGAAGTCGGTCGGTGCAATGGATCTTGGACCTTTGCTCTGGGGAGCCAACACAGGTGACTGTCTGGCTGTAAGTTTCGGGATAGAAAGGTGTATGTGAGCCAGGCATGTACGTTGAACACACACACACACACACACATACATGTATGCATCCAATACAACACAGCCTCACGCAATACCCACCAGCCCATCGCCCAAGTCAACAACGGACATTATCAACCTCAACCTAGCCACCCTCCCCGTTGTCATTCTAGCAAACCCAACCCAGGACATCGTTTTTATTTGCATATATAAGCACAGAAAGATCAAACACAGACATGCACAGGACTTTTGGTGCGACAGCCAGCCATCAAATGCCTCTCATGCGGCGCGGGGCGGTGTGGTGCGGTGCTTCGGCCTGCCGGCGTGTAAAACACGATTGATGCATATAGACGCAAAGAGGCCCGTCATACCAGACTTGAATGCACAAGCCAGATGGTCTTGGGGGGGGGGGGCGCGGAGAAAACAAAAGAAAGCCATAAGAGACAAGATGAACCAAAATATACAAAGACGCCGAGGAAAATACAAAGAAGAACAGAAGAAAACCCCACAACCATTCCAAAGCGCATGTCATACAGCCGCAGCTCAGAGTGCCAGCAGGACCCAGAGCAGGAGTCGGCTCCGAAGAATGAAACCATGTCTTGGTGGGTGCATGCGTGGCGGTATGCACGGATGCGCGGCGGGAAAGACGTTGCGAAACGGGTGATGGACAGTTGATATGGAGGGGATGGTGAGGCGTGTAAGACTGCATGCATACCTGGTGTGTGTGTGTGTGTGTGTAGACGGCCAATTCTGGCGTCATGAAACCATTGCGTGCCGGGCGAGGCAGAATATTGAATCATGGCAGACAGACCGACAGACCGGAACAGATATAATGGGGGCGGGAGTCGATGCGCACAGGCCGGATACATCCATTGCGACGTGGGCATGAAGATCCAGCGGCGCGGACAGGAAACAAAGTGGAAAGAAACGAAAAACCTAGAACCATCGAGAGTTGCCGACGCGCGCGCCGTGCGTTGCCGTGCTTGCCGTGCGTGCCCGCCCAGCCAAGGCCCGGGTCCAGCGCTATTTGCGGGACTCGACGCCGCTGCCCGTCCGCTGCCCGGCGA